>JAUTXW010000281.1:0-184503 GCA_030620095.1 Kuschelorhynchus macadamiae
GACTGACTTCAAATTTTAATTAAGAATTAAGGCTTATGGGTATTTTTGGCAAAAATTCAATGTCGGAACAAGATGGCGGCCAAATAAAATGTTAAAATTAACGTAAGCAAATTTTTCTTCAATTGACTGTAAATTTTGGAGAACATTAAAAATGATAGAAGGATAGATGGTGCGAATTCAACATACCGTAAAAAATTGCGGTGTGTCTCAACGTAAAAACTACTTATTGAATTAATTTTAAATTATGCCCAAAATCAAGTGTGGCATAAGCAGAAACTGGTAAAATATTGGTAGAGATCCAATATATCCAAAAATATTTAAAAGAACAGTATATATGTGTTCTTAAATAACTACGTCCTGAACTAAATTGGTTCAGACTCCACTATTACTAATAAAAGAAATTGTCATAAATTTACCGATTTTTAAACTTTTATTTCTATTTTTTACCTGGTTTGTAACTGGCACGCCGCACGTTTTTTTGTATAATAAGTCTATATATCTGAGCTGAAAATGTACTCTCATAAACGCATAGAGCTGTGCTCAAATTGTATTTTTTTACTTGTTAGTGTACGTTATAAAAACGTGGTTTTTAATTTTTAAATATACTTGTTTAGTCTTGTTATTATATGTTCTTACAGGGACGTGCGGTGAAATTTTAAGAAAGGGAAGCAAATTTTTAGAAACTTACCTATTTGTAATGTAATTCGATTCTTATTAAGTTTATTTTCAATGGACAACAGCGATGTATGCGAAAGTCTCTCCTGCCGAGTTGAATTTCTCACGAAACTTTTTATACGTTTAGGTGTTGAAAAAATTGCTTCCTACTGATGAACTTGTGGCAGGTATTGTCAATACTAATTCACACAGTTTCAACACTTCGGTGTAGACATCTTCCAGCTCCTTGTCTTTAAAAATCCTTTGCATTAGTTCCTTAGCGTTATTTTTTGCGTTAATGTTATCAGTTTCGTAAATCACTTTTAGTTCAGATCGCAGTAACACTCGGTCGAAGAACTGGCCATAATGAAGAAGAAAAGATTTTATTGCATCTTCTGGAAAAGTTTTTCCTTTAAATGCATCAAAATTGCAGAGCTCGAGGGATTTAAAATCATTAAAACCGGTAAATCTATAGCTTATTTGTTGCTGAATTTGATCGATTATTTCCTAAAAGAGGCGTCTGTATGATGTTTGAACATCTCCCACCTTGTCTGTTCGAAGACTCTTGGCTTGTGGCTCTACATTTAACGTCATCGTTTTCTCCCAAAATAGGTCAATGTCGTCTCTTTTTGGCTTAACATGGACTTAAAATCATCCACTTTTTTTAGGCAAAAAGCAATATCATTTGTTTTAGTTTGTAATATATTATAAACTGTCCGAGAATGGAAATATTTCTGAAAATATGTTCAACAAATAATTAAAATTAAAATCTCGTTTCAAACAGTCCAAAAACCCCCTCGAACTATTTATTGCTTCTGAGTCCCACGTTTCATTATTTTCTATTATATTCTCAAATAGTTCAATCAGTGATTCACGATTTTGAGATACTGTTAACACAAGTCTTGTATTATAGTTCCACCTAGTAGGAGCTACTTTGGGCAATCGTTTGTGGACAATAGAGTCCAAAGCTTGTGCATGTTTTGTTGACTTGGAAAAAAAGCAGCCATGCCACTTAAAGTAACGAAAAATACTTTACACTCTTTAATGTGATTGATGGACTGGGATAAAACTAAATTTAATTTATGAGCAAAACAATGGACTAACACAGCACTTGGGAAAGTTTCTCGAACTTTAGCTTGCAGACCCCCTAATTGTCCTGCCATCACTGCAACTCCATCATAGGTTTGAGCAACTAATTTTTCTCTCCATTAATTTCTTTAGTAACGTTATAAACTACGGTATATAATGCATCTGCTGTACGATTTTCGGACACATTCTTAAAACCTAAAAATCGCTCTTGAATACGTCCGTCGTAGCGTATTACTATAGATAATTGGCTAAAATTAGTGATATCAGTTGTTACGTCCAGAACAACAGCAATGAACCGCGCCTCGCCAATCTCTTGCTTAATTCTTTTTAGAATAATGGTTGCAACAGCGGAAATGAAATCATTCTGGATTCGATTCGACGTTCCGCGAAAAACGCTAGACTGCTCTAAATGATTTTTTAAGCAATCATCATATCTAAATCCCAATTCGTGCTGTCCGAGAAAACAAACAACATCGATAAGTCTTCTTAATATTTGCCTATTTTTATCGACTAGTTCATTGTGTTGGCGGTGACTAATTTCCAACTGTTTATTAAGGGCGTGTTCAATTCTGGTTTTGCCGAAGACTTTTTCTTTTATGACGGCCTGTAAATGCGCTTTGGACATAATGTGTTTTTTACAGCTTTATGGAAATTGTTTAAATCGAAAAATCAGTTTTATTCCAGAGACCTTTTTCATTTTCAAAAAGTAAACATGGCCAACTAAATAATTTACTTATATTTTCACCCCCTGTTAGCCATTTAAGTTTTTCATTTTTGTAGTTAAATTTTTCATAGGCGGTTTGGCCCTTCCTTTATAAATTATTTCAAGCTTATCAGCGAAGTCTAATGTTGAAAATCCCTTTATTATTAAGACACATGCCACACATTCACACACACTCTTCTTACTAAATTCTCCAACATTTTCAACGTTATTACCGACAGCCGAAGTTGACGGTATCCACGTCCGTTTTATTATCTTCCATATCGCACCATGCACGACGCGACGTACGTATTACACAACACACGGATAGCCGTTCAAACAAAGAATCTACTCCAACGATAGCTTCCGCCACCACCAGCACGCGCCTGAAATGCAAAAATTGCAAACAGCCGGTGGAAAGTTCAATAACCTCTGGCTCGATTCTCAGGAAATCAAGCATACAGGACTTGGCTGCAGAGAAGCTAGCGGACCGCGTAAGTTCTATTCGATATTCTATTGTGGCTGGGTCGGAGTCAAGGCCGCATTTGTTATGGGCGATCAAAAAACTTTCGATTCACACTTATTTCATTTTTCACTATGGTCAGCAGAAACAACGAATTTGTAATGAAATCAAGTTGGATAATAAGAAATATAATGATAATATATAAATTAAAATTTGTAACAGGAGTAGCTCTGCACTATTACAATCTGGTATTTTCTTATATTATATTATTTTCTAGTAAAAGAGTATTACATAATTGATTAGAAAAAGCTTTCAAATTGTTACGTTACCTAACTTATAAAAAAATGATTTTCTAATAACCACTTAACTTAAAGTTAAAAGCTAATTTGGTTGTTTCACTGCAGTCAACCTTTCATGGTAGTTTAGTTTCTTATAAACTTGATGATGAAAATTAGTTAAACATTTCTAATTGTTACTTTATAACCTAATAAGAGATTAAAATATTTTACATATCATGAACAATTTATCAACTCTCTTAACAACTAAATTTAAATAATTTTACTGTATTGCTTTAAAAGCAAAAAATGTAAATAAATAATTGCTTTATAAAGTTAGCCTGCACATTGCAATTTGCATTCGATAAACATACAGTTATTTAAAACGCTGCCAAGTAAATTAAAATAAGACACGTCTGAAATTAATAAAATATAATTTTCATTCATTTAGCCTTCAATTTAAAGAAAAAATAAGCAAATTGTAGCAATAATTCATAATTTGCGAATAAATCGTTAATGTTTGGAATAATTGGGTCATTTTCCATAAGAGAAGTGTATAAAATACCGATACGCGACACAAAGTAGTTCAATAAATAAAGTTTTCCCATGCGAAATAACAGCTGTTCTTGATCCAGATTATGCCGGCATGACAAAAGTGATTTGCGTGGCATAAACTGAATGCAAGTAAATCAGGGAAGTTGCTAACAGAGGGTCAATTTTAAGTGAGGTTTCCTCAATTAGCAGTTTGACAAAATATATTGGCTTGTTTTCTTTAAACAATATTGTAAACTTATAGCTTTGCCCAAACATGACAAATTTTAACTTAAATTAGTACATTTTCTTGGATTTGTATTAACCATGTCCAATAACACTGGCCCACAAGATTTTTCTAACACAGGCCAGCTCATTATTTTCACAATGGAAATACCCTCCCAATAATAAAAAAAATATTCCGAAAGACCTAATACGTACTATTTTTTAATAGCCTAATTAGAATCTTTTATATTGGCAGGTAAACAATTTTATTGTGGGGCGGGTAAAATGAGTCCATTTTACAACGGAAAAATCATCTAGACTGGGTTGTTTACAACATTAGACATAAAATAAACGTTAAACATGACTCTTCTGTTGAGTTTCGAATTAAGTGGTTCTCTGTGTATCGATAAGCAAGTCTATATAAAGACGAGAATTTCGAGTCAAACGCGCCGAGGTTGCAAAATTTCTCCTGACAAATTTTGTTATATTTGTGGAGAATTTCTGGTGAAATCACAAGCAAGGCCATTTTCCAAAAATGTAAAAATGCCGATTTTAAATATTTTGGTGTGTTAATTGGGATCAAGATAAGCGGTGGGCTCCCCATGTGTGCTGTGTTAGTTGTAATGTATCATTGGTGCAGTGGACGAAGGGAAAAAGAAAAAGTATGCACTTTGCAGTTCCAATGATATGGTATCCACCAATCATTCTGACGAGTGTTATTTTTGCCTGACAAAGACTGAGGGTTATTCCAAAAAGGGAAAGGACAATTTTGAATATCCAAATTTGCAATCTGCCATACGACCTGTTCCTCATAATGCAAATTTGCCAGTGCCGATTGCGCCTTTAAATTGGCAAGCTATTGATTTGGGAGATAATGGAGACAACGCATCATCAGGCAGCTCAGAAGAACAGTGCACCGATCCCACTTTTATCACAGGTCCCAGTTCCGGCGAGCCACATTTGATTGTTCGAAGTGCATTAAATGATTTAGTACGTGATTTGGGGTTATCCAAGCAACAGTCAGAACTTCTGGGTTCCCGTTTTAAGGAATGATACCTATTGGCCAAAGAAACAAAAATTACGAATTTCAGAAAAAGAATTGCTATGTTTTCTGAATTCTACAGTATGGAAAATTCGTTGTGCGCGTGTACTGATCCATAGACTCATCTAAATATAGCTTAAAAGCTGTGTTATTGCATAATGGAAATTTGAAACCCTCTATACCAGTTGCCCATTTAGTTGCAATAAAAGAAATTATGCAAATATGCGCACGATTTTGGATAAAATAAACTACAGTAGGTATAAATGGCAGATATGTGGGGAGTTAAAAGTTATAGCGATTTTAGTGGGACTTCAGGGGGGATTCACAACATACTGCTGTTTTGTTTGTTTATGCGACAGTCGTGCAATAAATCAGCATTATGCAACAAAAATTTTTGAAAGAAGCGGATTTCAACCGGGATCCCAAAATGTTAAATTTATACCTCTTGTTGATCCCAAAAATGTCCTCTTGCCTCCTCTTCACATTAAACTTGGGCTGATGAAAAACTTTGTGAAAGCATTGAATAAAGATGGTGATAGATTTAAATACCTAAGACAAGTCTTTCCCCAGTTAAGTGATGTCAAATTAAAAGAAGGCATTTTTATTGGGCCACAAATCAGAAAAGTGCTGGACGATGTCAATTTTACGGAAAAGCTTACCAGGCAGGAACTCCGAGCATGGAATTCATTTGTTAATGTAGTAAGAGGATTTTTAGGCAACAATATGGATGAAAATTATGAACAATTAGTTAATGAACTGTTAGATGCCTATAAAGCTCTTAGTGCCAGAATGCCATTAAAAATTCACTTCCTCCATTCCCACCTGTCATTTTTTCCTAAAAATTTGGGAGCTGTTAGTGACGAGTAGGGTGAAAGGTTTCACCAAGATATCAGAACAATGGAAATTCGGTACTAAGAACGATGGGATCCAGCCATAATAGGTGGCTACTGTTGGTTTTTGAAGAGAGGATAGGACATCTCATAAACGGAAAAAATAAAGTTTAATTAGTGTTTTAAGTTAATATTCTTCTCGTTTGCTTTTCTCTTAGATGTATGTATGATATTAAGTATCGTAACATTCAATATGGTTCTACAACTCTAACAATAAAACCCTACGTGCTACAACTTTCTATTTATCATTTTCGTATTTGGAACGGTCCATTCTAATAGATTACGCTATTCTGATTTGTGTTACAACAAAAATTTTTTTTGTCGGCCAGTGTAATTAAAAAAAAAATTTTTTTTTTTTTGATGATTGTTGGAGACACTAGCATATAAAAATTAATAATGTGAAAAATCTTTTATTTTACTCTTTACCAGAATCTGCATTCCATACTTTTTTCTTTTGAATCGTTGGCCTGTCGGTTTGTCTGTCTGACAGTCTGTTCGCGGCATAGTTAGCTCAAAAACTTCTTATCCGATTGAGTTCAAATTTTGGTCAAGAATTAGTGTTCGTATGGGGATGACCTGGTAATATTTTGGTAAAAATCCAATATAGTGGAACAAAATGGCGGACTAGTAAAATGTTAAAAAAATTATTCCTAAAAAACCATTTCTCTAAGTTATCTCAAATTTTGGGCCAAAATCAAATATTACGTCGGAGTTAACTATTAAAATTTTGGTACGAATCCAAAATAATGAAAGAAAATGGCCCACAGTGGATCGAAGCATAGGGAAGCTCGGGACATTGGTCCTAGTATTTTTACTATTCGTCCGATTTTGACGATTTTGGACTTCCTGAAAAGCTGAGGCCTTAGCGTTTTAAAGGTCGTCATTGAATTTGACATTTTTCAAATATTTGAGATGGCGGACATCATAAGTTGATTAGGTGGTAAAGGACAAGACACTGGTTTTATTTTGGAGTTCTGGGTTTTAGTAGATTTTTCTAGTTTTTTTCTATGTTGCTTATATTCACCTAAGTATCACTAAAAAGGATGGGGAATTTTGATTAATTTACTGGGTGTCTAAAATACGGTGTCAGTTTTGGCATATAATGAGCCACAAAATAATTCAAAAAAGTATTTTTTTTGTAATTTTTGACGAACATTATGTATACAATGACGACATATCTAAATACTGTACAGAAGGAATTTATATAAAATTTAAAAAAATACTTTTAGGATTTTAGGATGTTTTTAATACCTAAGACCATTTTTATATAGTTATTTTACATTTTTAATAGTAGAACCTGTTAGTGCTATAGTATGAACTTATTATGATTATACTCTTAAATATTTGCAACTATTGCTAATTAAGCATCCTAGAAAATATATACAGAGTGTCTAAAAATAGGCTCTTAGAACAACAAAATTGAAATAAAATTATCTGTACCTATCTTTACCTTTTTAACATGAAAACATCTAGCGAAACATAATAAGAATAAAAAAATAAATAAGGATAACCAAAATACCAGTGAAATATACAGTGTAACAAAAATATGATGATGTGGCAAATACAAAAAAAAAATATAAAGGATATTAAAATATCATACTTAGATTAGTACCATTTTTAGGTATAATTAGAAAAATGTTTCTATAAATATAGGACATACGATTTTTGGTCATAACCTCTTTACAAAACAAAATTACACACTGCCCTTCAAAATTAACGCATATTGAACAATAACTTATATTTTACTTATCGAATTAATCTAATAATTTATAAAAATTGTCAGCATTAAAATTTTTTTTAAATTTAAATTAGGCAATATCGGAGATCTGTCAGATTTCAAACAAAAGATAAAAAGCGGTCAGCGCTCGTCTCCGTAAGCTAAGCATACCGTGATTAACTTAAATATTGATAATTATTAAGTACTCCGCTTTTGCGATAAAAACCTTAATTTATTAGAGGCAAGGAGTCAAAAAAAAATCCGAATAAATCTCAAAGTGGCAGATTGGGGCAGCCAATCACGATGGATCCACTTACAGCAAGGTATAGTTTATGCCTCAGATTGTGTATTCTACCCTACAGTTAAGATACATGTTTTAAATATCCTGTTAATGTGATGTTGTTGTATGATGATTTCTATAGCTAAATATTGTGCGCAAAGGTTGATAAAATATAAGTACGTTCAGATTTTTCAATTTTAGTCGAACCAGTTTTTTCATCAGTTTTTGCTATACAAAATTTATACGAAAATTATCACGTCTGGAGTACATTTGAGACGATTTTTTAAGTTCTTTTTCTAAAACACCAATCTGAAATTTGCAATTTAAGAAATTGCCCAATGTTCAAATCGTAACATGGAGTCGATCCGCTGTGTGGCGGCTTAATAAAATACTTATAAATTCAGCCTAAAAAAAATCTTAATCGATCGATTTGAAATTTTGTTCAAGAATTAATTGTGGTATAGAGATGAACTGGTAAAATTATGGTACCAAATAACATTTTTGTGTAGTGAAAAAATAACCCTCCCAGGTCTTACATATCGTTTTAGCGTCCCTGTATGTCAAAAATATGTCTTCTCAATTCCGTTGGTCTGTCAGTTCGAGGAGTAGATAAAAAACTATTTACCCGGTTCACTTCGAATTTTGGTCAAAAATTAAGGGTCATATAGGGATGTCCTGGTAATACTCTGGTAAAAATGCAAGTCCCTAACTCGGTTATTGTGGGAATAAAAAAAAAAACATGCGAAAGTTGTAGGGACTGATGAGAGCTATAACCTAAAATTATTTTTGATTATACAGGATTGAGGATAAGTTTGCCATAAACCAAACTTATATATTTTTTTAAATGGAACAGATTCCTCCCTTTTTGGCAACTCGCCCTATATAGAGTCATTAAATATATATGGCCACTTTTCGAAAATATCGGAGGTGCATGTGGTCTTCTTCCCACTGCGATATTTTTCTTTAGTATTCTTTAATTTAAATAAAACGTCCTGTATATTATTATATTTTCAAATTCCGACTTTTTGGCCATTCATCCAATATAGGGTTTGTAAGGTCTATACAGAGTCCTTCAAGATTTATGACCACTTTTCGAAAATATTAGAGGTGGACATCTGATTTTATTAGGGAAAAATATTGCAAAGTGTTCTTCTTTCAAAATCCATTTTTTTAATTTATTGGATGGTCAAAAATGTTTAAAACTTCAAAAAATAAAAATTAACACTAATAAAGAAATATTTAATCCAAAAATTTGAGAAATACAAAAGAGTATTACATCGATTTAATAATAAAAACTGCTGGTTATTACGAAATTATCGATATGATTTATGTGTTAGCAGCAAGTGAAAGGATTTGTTTGATAGCGATAAGAATATATCACGAAAAGTATACCGAAAGAAGACAAGACAAACACGAGAGACACTTTTGAAAGAATATGCAACGGTTTGATGAGACGAGAAATGTAGAAGACACGAAAACTGATCAAGCCAAACCTGTTTTATACTAGTTAGGACAGCTAGGACTTAGCTAGAACAACTTAACAACTAGTTTAAACAAGTTGTGATATCCACCCTAGAGTAATTAGAATATAAAAATAAAAGAAATAATAACAATAAAAAAAATACTAAGTAAGAGATCGTATAAAACTGCAAAAACTACTTAATTAGATATTTGAAACCGTTTTAAATATTTAAACGAATAATTTAATTTTAATTAACAAAATTAAATACATTTTGGATTCTTTTCTTCAAATTTCCAACAATTCCACCCCAGACATTAAGAGATCATCTATTTTAACTAGTTGTGCCAATATAGTGATGATTTCCAGTCGCGTAGTAAGGAAAATTATGACTACTGACATTTCTATTCTTGTGGAATGTTGCTTCGTTAGTCAACAACACAAAATTAGTAAATCTTGGCTTTGTCTGAATTTCTTGTTATGTCCAGTGACAACAATCTAGTCGCCTGTGATAATCATCCTCATACAATTCTTGAAGTGGTATTTGTGAAATTTTTTTTTTTAGAACTCGTAGAAGAAGTAGTTTTACTTACATCTGTTTGGCTTGCAATTCTTCTTGAGGCACTATGTGGGTCTTCTATATTTTTTAAGTTGACTTCTAACTTGTCTTCCTCATTTAAAATAGGTTTGGCAGTTTTCGTGTATTCTACATTTCCTGTCTCATCAAAAAGTTGCATAAGGCTTTCAAAAGCGCTTTTGTGTGGTTGTCTTCTATCAGGTTACTTTTCGTGATATGTTCTTGTCACTAACAAACAATTCTTTTCTCTTGCTCCTAACGCGTAAATTACATCGGTCTTTCTTGTCTATTAAAATTCATTTTTGAGACTTTCGATAGAAACTGTATTTATTTTTTAATACAAAACTCAAACAGGAGCATTACTTGACAATTCAAGTTTGTATTTTTGACAGTTTAATTTCACTTGTAACTATAAGGTACATTAGATTTTTGTCATTGGGTACAACAACAAAAAGAGCCAAGATTTGCTGACTTTTTTGTGTAATTTACTGACGAAGCGTCATTCCACAAAAATAGAAATGTCAACAGACATAATTTTCATTATAACGCTACAAAAAGACCTCAACTCGCACATCTAGTCAAAATAGGTAGTCTCTTAACGTCAAATGGATTTCTAATATTTTCGAAAAGTGGCTATAAATCTTGAACGACTCTGTATAGACCCTACAAACCGTATATTGGGTAAATAGTGAAAAAGAGGGTATCTGAAAATAAAACAATATACAGGGTGTTCTATTTAAAAAGAATTAAGTTTGGTTTGTGGTAAACTTATCTTTAACCCTGTATAATCGAAAATAATTTTAGGTCGTAGCCCTCAGCAGACCCTACAACTTTCGTTTACTTTTTTTTTCTAATTCCCACTATAACCGAGCTGTTGGACCCAAAAATCAAGTTTCATGTGAATGCACCGATAACATTTTACGAATCCAAAACAGTAAAAAAATAGTCGTCTTAAAAAAATTTTTGAAAAATCAGCCTGAAAACTATTTATTAGAATAATTTCAAATTTTGTGCAAGCATTGTTTACGACACAAAGGTAAAATCGTAAAATTTTGGTACGAATTCAAAATGGCGAGACAAAATGGCGGCCAAGTAAAATGTTTAAAAAATCAACACATTCTTATTCAATTGACTTCAAATTGTATACAATGTTTTTTAAAACTAAATATCACACTGCCATCTAGTTTTACAATTATAGTTCGTACATTCAATAATACCATTAGATTACCCCCCTTAATCCCATTAATACCTAGGATTACCCCTGAATTACCTTAGATTACCCGTGAATTAACCCCTTTTTTCAGGACTATCCTAGTATTATCTAAAACAATACCTGGTCTACCCTTAATTACCCCCAGCTTGTATTCTAAATTACCCAAAGCTGTTTACTCCTTAATTAAACTGCAGTGACAATTCACTAATATTGTTCGACGAGAGTCAATATCAGGGGACGTATTTAATATCAGTTGTTTGCATATTTAAGATGGAAAATCAAGAAATTAAACCTCTGCGGGGGAGTGTGAACACAATTGAGGCAAGACCTTTTCTAATATTATTCAGTTCATTTTAGTTATTAATTTATTTACCTACTTGTTATCATTTGTTTAATACTCAAGTGATTGGTGGAATCTGTCTTGAACACGAATGTAATTTATCGATATACCTGAAAGGATACAATCGCGAATACATTTATGTCGTGAATGCCAACGCATTTGCATAACCTTTATTTCGATGTTTTTGTCTTGTTTTTCGAATATTACTGCAATATAGTAAAACGAAAGCGATTTAATGCAGCAGGAAATATTCTTAATTGGAATCGTAAAATGATTGCGGTAATAATGAATGTGTCCCAGTAATGCAGGACAGAACATCTCGGTAAATGTTTGTTTTCTGAAAAAAATTAAAACGAATGCGAGCAACCATAGTTTTAAAATCATATCATAAATGTATAATCAAAATATGCTGTAATGTCCCAGCCGAGAGTGATCCATTTTAAATGCCTATAGCTTTTAAACCAAGCGGTTTGCGCTATCCCACTTCTCTTGGTCCAAAGTTTTTGATAGTTGGTTACAAATTGTTGTGCCACTTATACAGGGCGACTAAAAAATTCTTAATGGAACACCCTGTATATCACAACGTAAAAAAAAATCGTTTATATATATATATATATATATATATATATATATATATATATATATATATATATATATATATATATATATATATATATATATATATATATATATATATATATATATATATATATATATATATATATATATATATACAATGTGTCCGAAATTGGTTATGGCAGTATTGGGATCTCGGAAACCGTGATAGTTACAAAAACGTTTAAATGGAGAAAGTTTTAGACAATTATGTTTGTAATTTAACGCCGTTTTGCTCGCGATTCTATCTTTTTTAGTTTTTGAGATATTTTGAAAAAACCAAAAAACTGCATTTTCGAAAAAGTCCTATAATTTATTTATTTATGAAAATTTTCAACATCTGTAAGAACATTATTAAGGCAACTTTTTACGTAGAGTGCACCTATTAAGTCAAATTTTACATACGACGTTTCGATTTTCTAGAACCATCATCAATTTTGTTTTTTCTTATGGCTGCTGTGTTCGATTTTAACAGTTTTGAAAAGAGTATTTCTTTAGCTTTTCAACGGTGTATCACACTTTGTAATTAGGTTATTACTAAAGGTGCAAAAAGTGCGTAGAGGAAATATTTACACGTTTTTTGGAATTATCAAAGTAAAAAGTTAAAAATTAATAGTGTTAAATAGCAATATATTGTAATTTAACATCCAGTTCTACAAAAAATCAGTAAAAACTACTTAATAACATAATTGATTCGTGCACAATGTTCACACATGTTCAAACTACCACCCGCATATAACACTAACATCTTTGCCCAAGTAGGCTTTGCGTTTGAAATAAGACTGTTTAAACATTTTTTCGAATTATCGATATAAATTAAAATTTAATAGTTTCAAATAGCAATATTTTTAAGTTGGACATTAAATTCTGCACAAAATCAGTAAGTTCTACTCAGCAACATTAATACTATGTGCACTGCACATAATGTACCCCGAAGAACGACTGTCGACAGAACTTCTTTTCAAGCGCTGCACTGATTAGAAGCTTGCTAGGGTTAGCCAATTTTAAGAATCGCAACAGAAAGTATGCAAGTATGACAAGGAATGGAATAGGCAAATATTAGAATATTTTAATGAAAATCTGGTTTTTTCCATAAGAAGAATTGAAACAGAACTTCACATTCTGAAGTCAACCGTTCATGGCGATTTAAAAGTACTAACCTTACAAGAACAGAAAATCAGTATGAACTACCTACTCAATAAAATTAATAAAAAAATGCTACATAATACTAGGATTAAAAATGTTGACCGTTTTTTTCTATGCAGTGTCCGCATTTCCTTTCAACTGTTCTGATTACCCGTTGAATGGTATTTCTATTTATATTTTCTAGAATATTTCGGGTTCGCTGCTCAAGAACTTGCCTATTTTCTGGGGGGTCAAATTCGTATATTTCATTTTTCGCACATCCCCATAAATAAAAATCCAACGGCGTGATATCCGGGGATCTAGCTGGCTAGCGGACAGGACCACTGTTGGATATTACGTTTTCACCAAAAGTTGTTGTTGAAAAGGTTTGTACATCCCTGCTGTTATGTGCAGGACAACCGTCTTGCTGAAACCACAAGCTATTAAACTGAACATCTGGCACAGCTTCTCGAATGGCAGGAACTATTTGCTTCTGTAACATGGCAAGGTATCTTGGGCCTGTCAGTGTCTGATCAAAAATAAAGGGACCAATGAGACGATTTCCTAAAAAGTAATGGAAAATATTGAATTATAAGCAATTCAATTAGACTATGTTTATCTTACCAAGCATGCCGCACCACACATTAAAACCAAATCGTTCTTGCAGCCTGCGTGGATCGCGTAGTTGCGGATTTTCAATAGCCCAATAATGGTGATTTTTTTTATTAAAAATGCCACAGTTTGTAAAATGAGTCTCATCTGACCAAATGACTTTATTGCAATTTTGCGGGATTTTCTCGACATCTATTGATATACCAATTACAAAAAACAATTCTTCTTTCGAAATCACCTGCTTGAAGTCCTTGCACAATTGTTGGCTTGTAAGGACGATATTTAGTTACTTTTAAGACGCCATGAATGGTAGATTTTGGAATTTGAAGTTCTGTTTCGCTTCTTCTTGTAGATGAAGTCGGATTTTCATTAAAATATTCTAGGATTTGCCTATTGCGTTGCTCGTTGTCTTTTGCATACTTCTTTGTGCGAATCTTATTAAAACTGCCAAACTCAAGCAAGTTTCTAACCAGCGTTTGAAAATAAGTTCTGCCAGGCTGCCGTCTTTCGGGGTACGTGTCAAAATACACATCCATGGCCCTGTTTGCATTTCTTTCATTTTTAATATAACACACTAACATATCAAACATTTCTTCATTAGAAAAGTTTAACGCCATTGTAATCCTTATTAAAACAGCGATGAATGTTAAATAAAACTTAAACGTTGCATTTTTGACAGATTAAAAGCATTCTATTATTTCAACACCAAAGCCTACTTGAGCAAAGATGTTAGTGTTATCTGCGGCTGGTCATTTGAACATTTGTGAACATTGTGCAATGTTATTGAGTAGTTTTTACTAATTTTTTGTAGAACTGGATGTTGAATTACATATTGCCTTTTAACACTATTAATTTTTAATTTGTTACTTTGATAATTCCAAAAAACGTTTAAATATTTTCTCTACGCACTTTTTGCACCTTTAGTAATAACCTAATTACAAAGTGTGATACACCGTTGAAAAGCTAAAGAAATACTCTTTTCAAAACTGTTAAAATCGAACACAGCGGTCATAAGAAAAAACAAAATTGATGATGGTTCTAGAAAATCGAAACGTCGTATGTAAAATTTGACTTAATAGGTGTACTCTACGTAAAAAGTTGCCTTAACAATGTTCTTACAGATTTTGAAAATTTTCATAAATAAATAAATTATAGGACTTTTTCGAAAATGCAGTTTTTTGGTTTTTAAAAATATCTCAACTAAACTAAAAAAGATAGAATCGCAAGCAAAACGGCATTAAATTACAAACATAATTGTCTAAAACTTTCTCCATTTAAACGTTTTTGTAACTATCACGGTTTCCGAGATCCCAATACTGTCATAACCAATTTCGGACACACTGTATATATATATATATATATATATATATATATATATATATATATATATATATAAATATATATATATATAAATATATTTATTAGAGATTCTATTTTCTTAATGCAATATTACAACATAAATTAATACATAATTACAACCTTACGAAAGTCTAATGAAAACGGATCTTTAAGTGTCTTCGTTGATTTAATTTGCTTTAAAATATTTAATAGTTGGTCCTGCCTAATTGACTAATTAAAACTTTCCATTGTAAAATATTATTTATATAACCGTATCTATAATTTTGTGTTTATAAGATGATAATTTAAAATTATTTTGAGCAATGTTATCGCTTAAATTGGAAAATTTATTCTAATTAGGAATTTACTGTTTTATTAAATGTAAAAAAAGTTAGTTTATTTTACTTGTTACCTCCACCTGAGGTAAGTTTTTTATAATTGAACCCAACTTTATTTGGATTTTAATAAACACGTTTATGAAAATCTGAAAATCTCGATAGAGTTGGCTTTGATTATCGAGAACTGACCATATGTAAACGTAATAGTAATAATTTTTTGGGCTATCATCTGGCCTCTGGCATTTTTTCTGACTGAGTACTCTAATGGATTCACTAGCTCGCCCGGCAGATCTTGTTTTGCCTTTTTCATTAGATGACGCCTTGAGTTTCCTGTGGTATGATAAGAAAATGGGCCACATTCACCACATCGTACAGAAATGTTTTCGAAGAAAAACATATTAGTTTTATAGAAATAATACGCAACAAAACAATACCAAAAATAGTGTTGAAAGGTCTCGGTAACCAGCAGATCATTTAAACAAATCACGTAAATTGGTGCAATACAACTATCTCACCAACTTGCTGAATAATCTGGCTTAGTGTTTTAAACATATAGATTATAGGCCTAGGATGGTAATGGATGTGTTATAGTCCTCGGACCGTAATGTTTTTATTATCATTTTTAAAAATTTAGAAATGACACATTGATAATATCAATAAATAGTTGATTTGTGATATTGTTTATATAATATCTCGGCACCAGCACCTAGGCGTATTATACCTGTATGTGCAGCAAAAAGTTATAAACTTATGGCACTATAATAACAATACAACAGTTCACAATAAACAATAGATGCTCAGAACCACAACATAGGCAGCGTTTACACTTTAAAAGTCTCTCTTCAAAATTAAATTTACTGACAGTAACTTTATCAAACGTATATCATTCTGAAGCAATAAAAGTAAAAGCAGAAAGAGGAACTAAAAGTCCAGTCAACCCTCTTGTATCAAAATTTATTAAATTCCTACGGGTTTCGATCCTAGGGGATTATCATCAGGGTTCAACTGAAAAAATTCGAAATAGTGTGGAAAATTCCGAAGTTGGACAAAAAAAAAACATTAAATAAGTTAAAATTAAAAGTACTTACAGGAAACTGGACAAAAAAGTTTTTACATTAGATAAAGTTTCGCACAAAACAGTTATGTACATAAATAAGTTTAACTATAGGGGAGTGTAAGGCAAAATGGCATATGTTTTTGTTAGTTAGTTGAAACATTTTCTTTCGTACCGGAAATGTCTTTAGTTCCTTAGAGTTTGTTCAAAATAGTTTATAGCTATAAATATACATTTATACTAAAAATTGAGCGTTGGAATCATATGCCTGAAAGTGTCATTTTGCCCACCGGAGTGTAGGCAAAACGACATACACGTGTAGGCAAAATGACATACACTCTAAAAACTACATTTATTGGTAAAAATAACAACACAATATATTTGTTACAAAAATGTATTGTATACATGTAAAGTTTAACAAACATTTAACTAACCAAAAAAGTTTATTTGGGTAAAAATAATAAAAAACAACAAATAAACTCACAAAGAACAAAATGATTTTGGTAAAATTCTTTGGACAAAGTTATAAATAATTATTAGTTGGTTTAGTTTAAGATTTAATAATCTTAAAAAAAAATAGACAAAAACACAAGTGTGTTTAATAAGAGTAAGAAAATTTTGCTTACTCTAGTCTTTGCATGCATCACAAATAAACTGTTTCACCTTCCTAGATACATCGGCACAATCAGTATGTGCCCACATTTTACAAGTTTGGCACTTTATCCATTGTTCCTTGGACCTGGATCTACTGTAAAGCTCGTTACAATAGAGGCACGCTGCATCATCGTCGTCGTCAGATCCACTTACGAAAGGTTCAGGCTCGTCATCTGGATAATCAAACACTTGCCTCGGTACTCGCGCTCTGTTACTTTTTCTAGCTTCTTTCTCCCTCTTTTTAATCTCAGCTTCCTTTAAATCGTTTACAAAAGGCGAAATAGTTAAAACAGTTGTAGGGTTCTCCCTTGAATTTTTGACAGCTTTCTTGGAAACAGGTTTGGGGTGTATTTTTTCTAAAATATCATTTATCGATGTATTTCTTACTTCGGGATCATTGTCAATACCAGGTTTGCTGGGAGACTCAGTATCCTTCGAGCACCCCGGTTGAGTATTTCTAATGTTGCCATCATTCTCATCGCCGTTTATTTCTTCGACTGATGTAACCAAACTAGGTGCGAAGAGGTGGTCGGGAAAAATGTTTGGATTTTGCGGGCAAATACCTGTAGCTCTAAATCCACTAACGGCATTCCCAACAGTGGATGCTTTATTGTAAGCCTTTTCAAACAATGAAGAAATGTGGAGCATTGAAACATTTCTTCCCGGATTAGCCGTCAATCAACTGGTTACTTCTTGATCATAGCAGGTACCCAGTGGACCAAAAAATGACACATCTAACGGTTGTAGTCTGTGGGTGCAATGTGATGGCAAACAAAAAACCACTACATTGTTGTCTTTTGCAAACTGTAAGGCACTGTAATCTTTGTGCATGTCCATCCAAAATCAGGAGGGCTTTGTTGTCGGCAGGTGGTCTTACGTTTTCCACAAAGTGCCTAATCCATTTAAAAAATAGTGGTTTTATCATATAGGCTGGTTTATTACATAATTTAAGTGTTCCTGGTGGTGCTCCATCGTATAATATCGGATTCATCTTTTTGGTGGGAAAAATAAGCGCTGGAGGAATGTAGTTACCAGTACTACTAACACAAACGACAGCTGGGGTATGGAATCCCCGTACTCCGCTTGTTACCGAACCCACTTGTTTCTTTTCCCTTTGAGCAATAATTTTTTGTGTTTTTTGGACATTGGTTATATCCGTCTTATCCATATTGTATATCATAGTCGGGTTAATATTTTCTTTCTGGATTGTTTGTTCCAACTTATGAAAAAAATTTGCTACATTTTCTTTGTTGAATGCTCGGGATCGCGCTGCTGATGTTACCTCTGGTACTCGTAGGGATACAGTTGGGTTTCTTGATATAAAGGCGCACGTATGTAACAGTGCGAAGTTCGATTTGCGTCAAACCAAAGAATTTTGTCTCTAAGTCAAGGATGTGTTCTAATAAAGCTTTTTCTATTTCATTGCTCAAGGACCTCTTAAAACTTCTTTTTGCCTTCTCGAGCGTGAATATTCTTATTCTGATAATGTCTTCTCAAGGTTGTTTGAGGAATATTGAATACCTTGGAGACTCTTAACCACCCCATTCTGTTTTCTCTGATCGCCTCAATCGCTTTTTGCATATCGGCTGTTGACCACGATTGGCGATCGGTCTTTCTGTTGTAGTTAGACACCATCCCAAAATAATAAATAAAAACATAAAAAATCCCTAGATGCATCGAAAGGCAAAATGACATAGTATGTTATTTTGCCTTTCGCAGGCCTGTGTCGTTTTGCCTTTGGGTACTATTTTTTGAATTTTTTTGTTTAAAAATATTTAAACTAAATAGTTTTGCAAATTCACTTTAGTATAATAAACACAACAGTATAGTGATTATAATACCACCTTTAAACGAAATTATTTAAAAATATATTTGACAAAAAAAAACACACATAAGGAAACACATACCTTAATCTTTAAAGTCGATATCGACAGTTTTAGCAAACAAAAATTGATGACCGGCACTACTAATCCCTTCGAGAGTTGTAACATTGCCGCTAGTGGCGGAGCAGGTGTAAGCTTTAGAAATAAGCACACAGCGTTGACAAATTTATTCGGATTCGCCGAGAAATACGGTCGTATGTCATTTTGCCTGCCATGTCGTTTTGCCTTACACTCCCCTAATAAAGGAACGTAAAACAATTATGTGGAAATGCATACACTAATTATTATTAATTTACACAAACACATGTTAAAATCGACTGTCATCCGAGGAAACGAAATTTGCTACCAATCTAAAAAGGACGAAAGGTTCAAAAAATGAATGAAAAAGTAGTTAATTTAATATTTCCGAAACGAATGCCTTTCAGAAATTTTCGCCAGAAGATAAAGTTTTTGTATATCATTCATATATATATATATATATATATATATATATATATATATATATATATATATATATATATATATATATATATATATATATATATATATACTTATATATATAATAACTACTGCCAAGCAACTACTTAAGAAATTAACTCCAAGGTCGTCATTTCTTTTCCGTGACATAATAGTAATTATTCAAAGTTACTGTAATGTTACAAAGTAACTTTTAAGAATCAATACATGCTTGAACTTTGCAGAGACTACACCATTACGTTCAAATGTACTCCTATAACGTATTACTATAAAGTAAAACGAGTCGTTGCAGAGTAGAAAAAGTTATCGTCTACTGCTACTTTAAACTGGCTATTACCAGTCGTTATTCTTCTTTTCCAACTTAGAAGTAAGAATTACAGTAATTATTTACTACAAATAAACTATTACCTCTTGTACTTGAGCTTCCGGAGATAGGGGGCGCTGGTACGAGATTCGGTCGGTGATTTTATAAGGCCAGTGGCAACAATAGAGTAACCAATTTTTGATTGGTTCGGCCATATTGCTGCTAAAATCGCTTTGTTTACTTTTCGCCTACTTGGGTTTCTTATGAGGTTTGTTGCTTTAGTGTCTCATTTTATTGGTTTTTGTGAATATTAAAATGAATATTGATTCAAACAAGAAGTTCTCAGTCATTGGCCATATAGATAAATGTATTTAAGCCTGGTTCACTTGTTTTTTGCTTGTAATTATAAAGTGTTTGTGATGAATGTGTAAATGACTATGACCGAAAATGTTTTAAGTTTAAGTTTACTCCAAGAAAAGTTATTAAATATTGCACATTATTATATTTTGCTGTAAGAGATAATATTGTTTCATGTCTTAGTGTATGTTTTACTTAATTTAGCATCTCAATTTGAGGTAGAAGCTCTTTAAGATTAGCATTAAGGAAACTTTATTTTGTAGGCCTTCTTCAGTACATATTACATTATTAAATTTACTTGGCAGACAACTCTCATTAATCCCTTGCACAAACATTGTTATTTGTTAAAAATCTAAATGAAAAAGTAAGTTTGTACTAGATAGTTATAATAGATTATTAAAGTAAAACATTAACATAACCCTACATTTGCAACTGACGCCGACAGTGTCAATATAAAAATAGATTAATTTAGCCATATTTTGCGAAAAACTAACGATAATATGGGTGCCCCCATTTAAACCTTTAGAAATACATATATAATACTTAAAAACGTGTAACCCAAAGTGTTTGTTGATATATAGTAGGATTATTATAGGATTATTAGTAATAAATACGTAAAAACTCTTAAAGAGTAGTTGTGGAAACAGTTGTAGCTACTTTAGTACTAGCTGCGCTAAACCTTAAAAACAAAATGGGCTATGATAATTTTGTTACCGGCGTCTTTAGTTTTATGAAAAAGTAGCAACTGTCGTGAAAACCGCAACTTTCTATCTATAAAAATAGAGGAGGTAACCTACAAAAGTATTGAAAATGGGACACCCTGTACATCAATTTCTTTTTATTGTTGTTATTAAGTTTAAGTGTTGTTTAAAAGTCAATTAAAACTTTTATTTGAGTAGTTTATATCATATTCATAACTGGATTCGCGCTACCGTTTAAATAACCAAACAAATAATAACAATAACCATTGTAAAATTATGATAAATGCTTGGCGAAGATCTCCAGTTCTATTATTTTATGAAGTTTTTGGTATGTGTGGTTACAAGTAATGGGAAGTTTATACTTCTATACTATTTATTTAGTGTTAGTAAAATATAAATTAGGTAAAATCTTTTGATTATAAATAAATAAATGTAATGTTTCCATATGTAAAAAGTAAAGCAGAAAAAATTGTAACTATTTTTATTACGTGTAATCATATCCTCCGCGAAGATGAAGATGAATTAGATAGACCTATGGTATTTTCATATGAAAAAAGAGGATTAACATATAAATACCAGCAATAGCAAAAATCTTTGAACGATGTCCTTTTTTATCACTTTAAAGTCAGATGGACAAGTTAGTGACAAAGTGAGTAATAGAAAACAATTTTCGGGTTTTTTGCATCCACAAGCGACAAAAATGGTATTAAATCTAATAAAATATTACGAAAATGAAAATTCACCGGCCAATATCCAGGAGACATTAGCAAAAGCTCTGAAAATCGGTATAAGGACTGTGCAGAAAATTGTGCATGAAAAAAAGCATAATTTACTACCGAAGAAGATTAAGAAACGTACACCAAAAAAGCCAAAGACAAAAGACTTAAGTGACAATGTAAAAATGGATGTGCGTAATGCAATTTACGATTTATACACATCAAAAACTAATATAACCCTTCAAGTTTTAAAAGAACCTTTAAAAAATCGAGGCATATTGGAAATTGGACTAAAATCGTTAATAAAAATGTTGGGTTTTCGATATAAAAAGGACTGTAATCGAATATTTTTATGCGAGTTGCCACATATAGCAAGTCAGCGTATCCAGTTTTTAAAGAAATATACTGAAAATGTTAATTCAAAATTTAGAAAAGTGGTATTTTTAGATGAGATTTAGATATTTTCTAATGGAAGTGGTTCGAAATCTTAGCAGGACGAGTCTGTAAAAAGTGTCAAGAGTAAAAAGGGATGTGGGACGGGAAAACGGTTCATCATTTTGCATGCAGGTTCTTCAACAGGATTTCTCCCAGGTGCAAGTTTACTGTTTTCTTTAACATCCAAAAGTATGGACTACCATGATGATATGAACTGTTTGAAAAGTGGTTAAAAGAACAACTGATTCCAAATTTAGATGCTCCATCTTTAATCATTCTGGACAATGCATCTTATCATTCAAGAATCTTAAATAAACAACCTACTTCATCCTTTCTTATGACTGGCTAATAAAACAAAAACAAAATCCTTTACCCCAATATGCTGAAACTAAAACTTCTTTTAATGGCAAAATCTATTAAAAAACCAACAATATATGCCGTAGATGAAATATTACGGGAAAATGGACACGAGGTTTTACGGCTGCCGCCATACCATTGCCAGTTTAACGCAATAGAATTAATATGGGCTGGGGCAAAATCATATTACGAAAAACACGTGAACAATGGTCTTACATCAGTTTGGCAAGATTCATTAAATTATATTACACCAGAGTACTGGAAAAAATCTGTGGAACATACGGAGAAATTAATATGGGATTGGTGGAATCGAGAACGAGTTCTAGATGTCGAAATAGCACCAATGATCATTGCGCCATTTGAGGACGACTCAGAAGATGACGACTTTTTAAGTGGTGATGATATTTTTTAGTCTTTAATATTAAAAATGGATATTCATAAAAAATTATGAATATCCATTTTTGCATTGTAACTTAAGTCTTTTGCCTTTGGATTTTTTCGTGTACATTTCTTAATCTTCTTCGGAAGTAAATTATGTTTTTTTTTACTTGTTCCAGTTTTGAAGCGTGTTTAAAATAAGTAAAGTAAAGACAAAATTTGATATATAAAAATCGGAAACTCGGGGCTAACGAAAAATACAGGCATATATATATATATATATATATATATATATATATATATATATATATATATATATATATATATATATATATATATATATATATATATATATATATATATATATATATATATATATATATATATATATATATATATATATATATATATATATATATATATATATATATATATATATATATATATATATATATATATATATATATATATATATATATATATATATATATATATATATATATATATATATATATATATATATATATATATATATATATATATATATATATATATATATATATATATATATATATATATATATATATATATATATATATATATATATATATATATATATATATATATATATATATATATATATATATATATATAGCCTATATATAGCCTGTATTTTTCGCATGCATGTCCCTTAATTTTAGACTGAAGTTTGAAGAAATCGGATAAGTACATTTTAGCTATGCCGCGAACAGACAGACATACCTACAGACAGACGGAACTGAGAAAACGTGTTTTGCGGCATCAAGGGACTTTTAAACGTAAAGATCTAAAAAAATCTCACAAGGGAATTAATAACTAATTATCTTGCGTTTTTAACAAAAATATATAATATTTTTGCAAAATAAAAAATTTTTTGTTATCACAATACAAAAAAAACAAGTTTTCTTTGTACAGGGGCGGCCGGCATTTAAATAAATGACAGTGTATAAGTGGTTAGATTTTTAGGTCAAGCGGGGCTCATTAACTTTTGATGATTGATAAAAAAATCTCACTTTCGTTAATTGGCTGTATAAACAGAACATATCCTGATTGTTCCACGGATTCGAGCCGCCTTCCGACTTTATTAAGGCGCTTGCCATTTCGTGTATTTTTGTTTTTGCCAACTAAAAATTTTTAACCAAATACATATTTAGCGAATTCTCTTATTTAGTCCCTCGGCATATAATATGTGTATTTGTAAATAGCCTATCGAGAGTTACTAGCTCGATAAAAGAAGGACACAACATTTTGGTATTCACTGTGTTTTCTGATTTGATTCATAACGTTGGTGACCTTTGGACCCCCACGATAAGACCGCATTCGACTATACAAAGTGCTATTTGTTTTAAAATATCTCTTTGGATAAACTCAGGAAAAGCTAAAAATGGTTTTACATCATTTCGGATTTTTTCGGGTATTTTCCAATCCACTTTCTAAGGAATAAAACATGACACATATTGTGAAAAATACTTACTTCTCGAACTGCATCACCTTTGATAACGCCTAGAGCACTTGATGCGCAAATAATTTATTCTTTTACGCCAACAGTAAAAATTAATTCTTATTATGACGCATTTTAATGAAAAGAAAATTCGCATTTATAAAAAAATAACGATTGATTAATAAAACGTAAACATTAATTTCCAAGCAAGAGCTCAATGATATTTCCGCTAACTGTTATACAATCATTCACTTTCTGTTTAACACGCAAAACTGATCTTTCGATACTTTTATGTTTAATGAAACAAAAGCATTTAGGATACGCATTCTTAACTCAACTAAAGTATAAATCTGTGTTGTATAAAACATGTACTTTAAAATACCCCATAAATAGAAATCTAACGGTGAGAGATTTGGAGACCTCGCAGGCCTTTCTACATCACTTTTATAAGCTTTTCACTGCACAGGAATTTCTACATCAAGATGGTCATCATGGGGATGGTCATGGGATCGGAATGGTGCGCGTTTCTGCGTTAGACAGAATGTGATAAAAAGATTCTACTAGTAGAACTTGTCTGGTATGACTTTTTTAATTGCTAAATAAATAAGTGTTTTACATCATTAGTTTCAGGTAATCGAAGGCTTCAAAACCGAAATAAAATGTCTAGTATTTACAAAAATAAAGTTGATGATGATTTCCCCGGGTCGAACCGTCGGATTTAAAATTTACCACCGTGTAGAGCAGGAAAAGTTGCAAATAAAAAGTGATATTGATTTTAAAATATCTCTTTGAATAAACCGAACAATAAAAATTATTTTGTAAAATTTTGTTTTTTCCGGATGTCTCTGGAATTGTAATTTTTCAAATTTCTTAATGGTATTTAATTTGTAAATTGGGCAATTTTGTCTCAGTTTTTCCGACCTCATATTTATTACGGTTTCCGAGATCCCCATGAATACACTCCAATTTGTAGTACCCTGTATAGAGCACCGAAAAAAACGCAAAGGTCTGCAAAAATCTAGGTGGGTGATTTTTTAAAATTGCAATACTTCTATAAGGTAAGCAAAAAATAGTTAAGCTAAATAATCATTGATGATTATGCATGAAATGAAGAGTCATGTGTTTACTAGTCTGGCTGTGTATGTATGTTTGTAATGAAACAAAAAGGTCAGTCTGTATAACGTGTATAATATCCAAACTGCAAAATATCATTTCATCAAACTCCAGACGCATGGTACCAAATCAATGTACTAAACACTTACATGTTACATGTATCAAAGACAAAACAAAAGTTGACGAACACCAAATCACATTTTAAAAAAAATTATTTAAATCTATTGCTTAAAAAGCAGCCATCGTTCATGTAGGAATGATGAAACAGAGAAATAGGAGAATCTCTTTAACAAAAAGTAAAAAGAAAATTGACAGTCGACGCGGCTGTCAATTTTATATGAAATTAAATCAACTACAACTGTAAAAAAAAACTATGATAATATGGAAATCCTTATACAGGATGTCCCATAATTAATAGTATACAGCAAAAATGGAGGTTTTTTGGGTAAAAATATTGCGATTTAACCATACTTTAATTAATCAGTACCATATTTTAAACTTTCAAAATTTAAAATTTTTATAAAAATTTTTTTTGAAATAATAATTATTGAAATGAAAAATGTATAGAAAATAAAAATATTTTTATTGAAATTGGCTGCAACAATAATAAAAATGAAAAAATAACTCCTTTTTAAATTTGTAACAATATCACGAGTTTAGAGCTATATCCCACTTAATTTATACGCAAATATTTTGCAAACGGCCACTCTGAGGGACATTTACAAAGTATACCTTTTTTGCGTAGAAGAAGTGGTAAATAAATAATCTTTAACATTTGGGTCACAAAAAAGTTATGTTATTTTAAATAGATGTAATGCACCGTAATTGGCGCCCTCTACAAGCAGCATCAAACTAAGCACAGATTTGAATTTCTCGCTTCAAAAAACCCCCCATGTCTCAATTTGATGCTGTTCTGTCGCCCTGTTCATAAATTGTGAAGAAAAAACTAATTACAACCTTGACACCCTGTATCTCGGGTACTGTCGACATTTGGACTAACCAAAGAACCTGCAGTTTTGCTGTGTACTATTAATTATGGGACAACCTGTATATATTAGACGAATTACTAAACTTTGACAAGTTATCTTATAGAATAGTTATAGAATAGAAATTAAAATACAAAATAAATTGTAAACTGGTAAAAACTGGAAAAAAACTTATAGGAATTGCCTGTTTTGCAAAAAAGGTGTCTTCGTTCTATTTTTAAATTAGGACTGCAGGATAGTTGTAGAGAAGAATTTATTGAAAATAATATTTTAACTCTTACTAGTATGTACAGGGTTTTCCCGTATATTTTTCCACCCACCTAGAGAGTTTATTTGAATAGATACGGAAATATCGTAAATACAAAAGTTGTTGGGTTTTTTATGAAGATTTAGAATATTATATCATTACTGCGAAAATATTATTGAAAATATTAAATTTTGACAGGTTGCAGTTTTTTAAAATAAAACACACTGTATATTAAAACATATTCTTGAAGATCTTTTTTTTCTAATTTCAAATATATATACTTTTAATATATTCTGCCAATTAGTTTTGGACATATAAGCGTTTAAACATTAAATAAATGGTAAAGTAATTTGCGCTAAAACATAGTGAGCCATGATCAAGACAATTGCAATGAACGACGCCTTTTTGACGTTTACCGGTCAGAAGTATCTATTTACGAGCATTTTTAATATCTATTGCGTTGGACGGTGGGTTATAGAAGAGAAACTCGACATGATAGAATTATTTTATTTACGTGGTAAAAATGCATCGATAGCTCGTAACGAATATCATAGACGGTTTCCAGATAGACCAACACCGACTCGTAGCATAATATTAAACATCGTTAAAGAATTGAATGAAAGACAAACACTTAAGCGAAAAGTTAGAATAGTGGAAAGAAACAATACCATAAAAAATGAATAATACAAAGTAGGTAAATAATAATATTAGCTTAAAGAACTAAGTTTTGGTTTTCTATATAGCCTCCTTGGTTTATAATGAATTTCTGAATATTTCTTCTAAATTTTCTGAGTATGGATGCGTAGTTCAAATGAGGTGATTGGGTGTTTAAATCGTCGATTGTTTGAACTATATTTGGTCTAAAGCTTCGATGGTTCTTGGCCTATTGTAGTATATCTTGTTTTTCAGATAACCCCACACAAATATGTCCAATGAAGAGAGATCGGGACTGTTTGCTGACTATCTTAATGGTCCATATCTTCCAATCCAAAATGGATACCTGTCATTTAAAAAATTGGTGGCCGGCTGGACATTATGAGGAGGGGCACCATCTTGTTGCCATATCAAATTAAGATACGAAATAATCGGTAATTGTTCCAAATGCCCCTCGATTTCGTTTTCTATTAACTCCTGATACCTTTGTCCGGTTAAATTCCCAAATTAAAAATATAAAAAAAAAAATAAAAATATTGGTCCAATAACACGATTATTAAGAAGGCCACACCAAACTTGTAGGGATCTTCTTCCCTGAATTTTGACCGCCTGAAGAGCTCGCAGGTTTTCTTTTGACCAAAAATGCTTATTTTTCCGGTTAAATATGCCTCCAGTGGTAAATGTTGCCTCGTCAGTGAAAATTGTGTTTGACAGATTTAGTTGGTTCATAATAACACGTCTTTCTATTTCTTGGCAGAAGTGTAATCGGTCTATTTTATTTTGATCGGTTAATTCTTGAGTAGGTAAAAACTTATATGGCTTGTATTTATAATGTTTTAAAACCGAGTGGATTTTATGCCATGATTTGTTAAGAAAAGTGGCTGCATCGGGAATTGAGCGCTTAGGATTTTCTAAAACAAGAATAAATAAGATAAATAAATTATTTTAATACAAAAGTTTCAAAATTGCCTTCAAAATATAATAAAATATTTAAATCTTTTTCAGCGTTTCTTTCCACTATTCTAACTTTTCGCTTAAGTGTTTTTCTTTCATGCAATTGTTTAGCGATGTTTAATATTGTCCTACAAGTCGGTGTTGGTCTATTTGGTAACGGTCTATGATATTCGTTACGAGCTATCGATGCTTTTTACCATGTAAATAAAATAATTCTATCATGTCAAGTTTCTCTTCTTCCGAATAACTCATCGTCCAACGTATTAGATACTGAAAATGCTCGTAAATAATTACTTCTGACCGGTAGACGTCAAAACGGCGTCGTTCATTGCAATTATCTTGACCATGGCTCACTATGTTTTATAAGTATATATATTTGAAATTAAAAAAAAACACATCTTCAAGAATATGATTTAATATACATTCAATCAATTAAAAAAAAACTGACAACCTGTTAAAATTTGACATTTCTAATAATATTTTCGCACTTATGATATAATATTCTAAATCTTCATAAAAAACCCAACAACTTTTGTATTTACGACATTTCCATATCTATTCAAATAAACTCTCTAGGTGGGTGGAAATATATACGGGAAAACCCTGTATATCTTGGACTGTGTTTGTTTCAAATAATGGAGATCTTTTTAATAACTTTAATAAGAGGCACCAATATCCCATCAGAAAAAAAAAATTCACTCTGCCAGCGCTTATTAAAGGTCAAGTCATTATCCACCCAAGCTGCATCATTATAAACAATATTTCTACTTTCTTGGAAATATTTCCCTATATGTCATGGATGTACGTATATCTCCAATGCAATATATTGGGTCTCTCCATCAGTACCTTCTTCCTGATGAATACAACTTGACATATTTACAAAAAAATGTTGAATTCTCAATTAAAAAAAGTATTAAGAAAATTCTTATATAAAAAGGACTTTTACACAATACTTAGCTTCTGACAAAAATGATCTAATATAAGGAATTTTTCTCTCCATATGACTTATTATTGTTGCCACACTAGACATGTAGGTATTTTAATCTGTAAATATATGTATTTTAATCTGTAATTGTAGAAACTGTAAGTATAAATGTGAAACGGAGTATTTTTATCTTACTGTTATGTTTGTTTTTGTTTTTGTTTTCTTTTAATCTAAAATTATTTTCAATGCAGCTACATAGTTAACTCATGATTCTAGGTATTTGTGATATGATTATAGATTCTAATATGCAGGAGAAAAGCAAGGTATTTTATATATGCCGCTATTTAGTAATTGTAATGCTGCTTGTTCCATATCCACTGGGTTTTTTTGTATACCTATTTGTTATATTTTGTAATATAAATAAACGCTTATCTAGCTATCTATCTGTCTGTCAAATCTTTGACCAAAATTCAAAAAGAAAACATGTTTTTTTGGCATCGAGGAGGACCCTAAAACATAAAAATCTGTAAAAACTTGGAAGAGTGACTTCTTAACGATTACAATATTTAGCTTTTACGAGAGAAGTAGAAAACAGCTTATTACAAGTGAGTCCATTATTAGTTAATTACGTTTTATCTAAGTATATAAACCTATATTCTTAAAAAATTAAAAACGATTTTAAAATATTATGCATTATTTAGAGAGATATTTTGGGATATGTTTTCTTCTAATTATATGGCAATAGACTAATACACAATTCCCAAACTCTATTTGTCAATATTTTAGCTAAAGTTTTGGGCACGCCTAGGAATAGACTGCAAACAGGCTAGAATTAAATAGGAATACACTAATACGCAATAATTGCTAAACTATATTTTTTAATATTTCAGCTAAAGTATTTAGTCACGCCTATGCATAGAGAGGAAAAAGACTAGATTTTACCTCACCTCTCCCTTGCGTCGCTGTTTCAGAACCGCGTGCCATACTATAGAACTCTGAGAAACCAAAGCAAGTCCTTGCGGTAAGGTAGACAAAGGAACTGCCTGAACAGAAATGTGTTAATTTATTTTATGCCTATATAAAGCCAATAAAATATTTAAAAAAAAAGTTGGCTAGTAGATTGTGATCAAAGGATTTATTACTGACAAAAATGTGTGGTGGTGTGTGAAGCTAACTGACCTTCCATACAAGGACAACCAGTGGTCAATACCTATAAACAAACATAATACTAGAAATCTTTAAGTTAAAAGGAGGGGCGATTCAGTAAGCTTTGTAAAAACTAACCAATTGTTAACAAATATGTTTGGCAGTTAGGATAAGTTAACACATAAGAATGATAAACAATATTTTAATTAGCTGTTAAACAAGAGATTGTTATTATTGTACCAATAAGCTTTCAAAACAAAATGGATATATAACAAAAGATAGATAAATACTTTTTTTGAAAAAGAGGGTGGGCAGCTTTTGGGTAGGAAAAGGAATAAGGTAAGTGGGTGACAAGTATTGCCTGAGGAATGACGGGGTGAAAATTTCAGAATTTCAAGAGCAAGCGATAGTAAGTAGAAAACAATTTTCTGTGAATAGGTATGAAAGTTCTATTGAGGTTGACTTATGTGTTGAGAACATTTGTATTTTGTTTAAGTCCATTATTGATCTCAAGATCTTCAAGAAAATCAAGTCTCATAAAGTTTCTCGAATGAACATTAACTAAAAGCTTATAATATTATTGTTGTTTGAATCAAAATTATGTTGACTGCCAAATGGTGACATATTAGGGCTGTTAACACGTTCATTAATGCGAACTGACAGAGATCTGCAAGTTCTACGTACGTAAGTAGCGTCACAATTGAAAAATCAGCTTATAAACTCCATTTTTTTCGAGTTTGTTTATTTTGTCTTTGCTGTTATTCTTTCCAAGGTTGTTCTTAATTTTATCAGACATTCCAAGGTTGTTCTTAATTTTATAAGATATATTTGAAATTTTCAAATCTTTTTGTAATAATATTTGTGGTTTTCCTGTTTTCACCTGTTTACAATTTATTCTGTATTTTAACTTCTATTCTAGTTATACTCATTAAGTTAACTTGAAAAAATTTTAGTAATTCGTCTATTATACATAAGGATTTCAATATTACCATAATTTTTTCTTTACAGTTGCAGTTATTTTAATCCCATATAAATTTGGCAACCCCGTCGACTGTCAATTTTCTTTTTGATTTTTCTTAAAGAGATTCCCATTTCTCTCTTTCATTATGCCTACATGAACGATGGCTGCTTTTTAAGCAATACATTTTAACACAATTTTTTAAAAATGTAATTTTGTGTTCGTCAACTTTTGTTTTGTCTTTCCAACATGTAAAAAGTTTTTAGTACATTAATTTGGTATCATGTATCTTTCTACCTGTTCACGGACGGGTAAGGATGTCGTTTGATTCAACCTTTTTCTTTTCTTTTCGGCTTTTTGGCCTTGTTGATTTGATTTTCATAATTGAAGGGTTTTCTTACTGGATGTACTTATTTGTAGGTAGCATTGGTAATGACTAGTTAGTCAAAAGCGCTCTGCTATGATTTTGGAATTTGGATATTATAAACGTTATGCAGACAGACCTTTTTGTTTCATTACTTTTGCTCGTGTACACAGGTCTTTAAGTTTTCAATGTATCTTTGTTACCCCCTGTACTCTAAACGCCTAAACTAATTTTCATGGATAAGATATGTAATTATTCGTCCGAATCCTGTGAGTGCAGCAGGGGCGTGTAATCCATGGAAGCAAGGGAAGCAGTGCTTCCCCAAAAAAAATTACAAAACATCTTCTAAAATGTAATTTTTGAAATAGGAAACGATTAATTTAGTACATATTAAACATGCTAAAATGCTTAATTATGAAGCTCATAATAAATGCGGCCTTGACTCCGACCGAGCAACAATAGAAAATGGAATAGAACCTATGCGGGCCGCTAGCTTTTCTGCAGCCAAGTCCTGTATGCTTGATTTCCTGTGAGTCGAGCCAGAGGTTATTGAACTTTCCACCGGCTGTTTGCAATTTTTGCCTTTCAGTCGCGTGCTTTAAATGGGGGCGGAAGCTTTCGTTGGAGTAGGTTCTTTGTTTGAGCGGCTATCCGTGTGTTGTGTGATACGTACGTCGCGTCGTACATGGTGCGATATGGAAGACAATAATACGGACGTGGATATGCAAATACCGTCAACTTCGGCTGTCGGTAAAAACGTTGAAAATGTTGGAGAATTTAGTAAGAAGAATGTGTGTGAATGCGTGGTGTGTGTCTTAATAATAAAGGAATTTTCAACATTAAACTTCGCTGATAAGCTTCAAATGATTTCCAAAGGAAGGGCAAAACCGCCTATGAAAAATTTAACCACAAAAATGAAAACTGTGTTAGACATTTTTATCCGGAAAAACAATACGAACAATTTAAATGGCTAACAGGGTGTGAAAATATAAGTAAATTATTTTGTTGGCTATGTTTACTTTTTGAAAATGAAAAAAGTCTCTGGAAAAAAACTGATTTTTCTGATTCAAACAATTTCCACAAAGCTGTAAAAAGACACATTATGTCCAAAGCACATTTGCAGGCCGTCATAAAAGAAAAAGTCTTCGGCAAAACCAGAATTGAACACGCCCTTAATAAACAGTTGGAAATTAGTCACCGCCAACACAATGAACTAGTCGATAAAATTAGGCAAATAATAAGAAGACTAATCGATGTTGTTTGTTTTCTCGGACAGCACGAATTAGGATTTAGAGGTCATGACGAAACAAGGGTTTCTTCAAATAGAGAAAATATTCAAGATTTACTTAGTTTAATGTTTTAATATGATGATTGCTTAAAAAATCATTTAGAGCAGTCTAGCGTTTTTCGCGGAACGTCGAATCGAATCCAGAATGATTTAATTTTCGCTGTTGCAACCATTATTCTAAAAAGAATTAAGCAGGAGATTGGCGAGGCGCGGTTCATTGCAATTGTTTTGGACGAAACAACTAATAGCATTAATTTTAGCCAATTATCTATAATAATACGCTACGTTAAAACAGACGGGAGTATTCAAGAGCGATTTTTAGGTTTTAAGAATGTGTCCGAAAATCGTACAGCAGATGCATAACAATTAGGGGGTCTGCCAGCTAAAGTTCGAGAAACTTTCCCAAGTGCGGTGTTTGTCCATTGTTTTGCTCATAAATTAAATTTAGTTTTATCCCAGCCCATCAATCACATTAAAGAGTGTAAAGTATTTTTCGTTACTTTAAGTGGCATGGCTGCTTTTTTTTTCAAGTCAACAAAATCTACGCAAGCTTTGGATTCCATTGTGCACAAACGATTGCCCAAAGTAGCTCCTACTAGGTGGAACTATAAAGGAAGACTTGTGTTAACAGGATCTGAAAATCGTGAATCACTGATTGAACTATTTGAGAATATAATAGAAAATAACGAAACGTGGGACTCAGAAGGAATAAATAGTTCGAGGGGGTTTTTAGACTGTTTGAAACGAGATTTTAATTTTAATTATTTGTTGAACATATTTTCAGAAATATTTCCATTCTCGGATAATGTTTTTAATATATTACAAACTAAAACAAGTGATACTGTTTTTTGCCTAAAATGTATTGATGATTTTAAGTCCATCTTAAGCCAAAAAAGAGATGACTTTGACCTATTTTGGGAGAAAACGATAACGTTAAATGTAGAGCCACATGCCAAGCGTCTTCGAACAGGTGTTCAAACATCATACAGACGCCTCTTTTATGAGATAATCGATCAAATTCAGCAACAAATAAATTATAGATTTAATGGTTTAAATGATTTTAAGTTGCTCGAGCTCTCCAATTTTGATGCATTTAAAGGAAAAAACGTTTTCAGAAGATGCGTTTAAATCTTTTCTTCTTAATTATGGCCAGTTCTTCGACCGAGTGTTACTGCTATCTGAACTAAACTGAACTGATTTGCGGAACTGATGACATTAGCGCAAAAAATAACGCTAAGGAACTAATGCAATTTTTTAAGACAAGGAGCTGGAAGATGCCTACACTGAAGTATCGAAATTGTGTGAATTAGTATCGACAATACCTGCCACAAGTTCATCAGTAGAACGCAATTTTTCAACACTTAAACGTATAAAAAATTTCGTGAAAAATTCAACGGGGCAGGAGAGACAGTCCATTGAAAATAAACTTCTCCAAAATATGTCGCAGCGTCGACGTTTTTATGATGACGTCATTGACGAATTTGCAAAAAATGATCGAAGAATCGAATTACATTACAAATAGGTAAGTTTCTAAAAATTGCTTCCCTCTCTTAAAATTTCACCGCACGCCCCTGGAGTGCAGTGAATCAAATTTACTTGCGACAACTACACGTTTTTTCAGATCTGTATAAAACGCCTCACCTCAAAAAGGAAATTTGATAGTTTGCAATGCAGATGCGATAAACATTTAAAAACCTGAACGTAGACAGGCCGTAAATTGATTCTGAAAAATAACTTAATTTGCCTCACCATTTATTTTTTTTATATAAGGCGTTTCTCGTTCCTTCCTAGTGTGGATAAAGACATGACAATTAAGTACAATTATTTTAAGTGACTTTCGTTATTTATCTATATATAGAATTATCTTAAAATGCAAGTGAAATTGCTCTAAATTTTTCGCTGATTGGCTATAGTATAATTGTTTAGAGAGCAATTGCAGACATATCTTTGAATATGTTTGCTGATTTAATTTACTACAAAATGTTAAAATTGTGTCTATTATAGACTTTGAGAGGATACCTAATTATTTTTGACCAACTTCAAGAAAGGAGATGACCTGTATGTATTTTTTTTCTTTTTTTATGTTTGTTTGCGCGTACTGTCTAAACGGTATTTCTCAAGAAATCCGAAATAGTCAATCGATGTATTTAAGCTCGGAGAATTCGAAAATCGTAACAAAAAATCAATTGAATGAGAAATAAAAGACTTACGCGAAGGATGTTGCGTTTTTTAAACAGAACACCCTATATATTATTAGATTTTTGAATTCTATTGTCCATTCTAAGTGTTTTTTAATAAGGGTACTATATGTCTATCTTTAACTGTTTTTGATTTATTGATTCTTGAAAATTGACATTTTTGCTTCTTTGAGCCGTCATAGCACCCGAACGGTTGGACCTAAAGCAAAATAACTTTCACATTCCATCTTAGTTTTTGATAAGCGATCTTATGATGTTAGTCAGACAAAAAAACGGAAATTATTTCGCTACGTATTTAATGGAATATGTTCAAATGAAATGTAGGTGATGCAGGTGATTACCTTATTTTAAAATTATTGTAATGTTGACGTATTATTATGGCATCATGAAAGTTATTTTGTTCTAGGTCCAACTGTTCAGGTGCTATGACGGCTCAAAGATCCAAAAATATGTCAATTTTCATACATCAATAAATCAAAAACAGTTGAAAATTGACATATAGAACCCTTATTAAAAAATACTTAGAATTGGCCATAGGATCCAAAAATGTAATAATATATAGGGTGTTCCGTTTAAAAAACGCAACATCCTTGGCGTAAGTCTTTCGTTTCGCATTCAATTGTTTTTTGTTACGATTTTCGAATTTTCCGAGCTAAAATACATCGATTGGCTATTTTGAATTTCTTGAGAAATACGGGTGAAGTCAAAAAAAAAATCCGTTTTTCCTCCTCAATGGAAGACCCTGTACAAGGTGTTCCATTATACAGGGTGTCCCACGACGAACTGTGGCGATCGATTTCTCAGAAAGTAGGCTTTGGAAAAATTTGAATTTTTGGCAGCTAACTAAAGTCGATGGGAGCAGTTCGTGCAAAATATTTGCAAGATGGCGGCACTTCCGGTTATACCGGAAGTAGACGTCAACTTTCTTTTTTTAAACACCCTGTATATTATCGAATTTCTAGATTCCTTGAAAAATTCTCGGTATATTTCATGTATAATATCCCCTACCTAAGTTGAACTGTTTTTGAGATATTTTGAATTTTATGTAAAAAATGTCGTTTGCAGGTCTAGACATAACTATAAATATCTGCTTATCGAAGTTTCTATTATTTATTTGCGGGTGGCTTCCTTGTCCAAAAAGATCCACTTTAGTGGCCTGCGCTGATATTTTTATAATAAATAAATTTAGGGTGATCAAAAACTGATATTATAAATATACTTTAAAAAATCGTTAAAAGTTACTTTTTCAAATAGATAATTTTTATAATTTTATCTTATTTAACACTTAAAATAAGGGTGACTTTGTATAAAGTTGTCTATTCCAAAAATTCTAGGTTTTCTTGTTAGTTGGCCATGTTAGGGAGGCCTGGCGAGAACAAAACCAATTGGTTACTATAGAAACGTAATATTTATTGTCGTCTCACAATTACCTACCAAAATATTATTTATTTATTATAGTAATTATAATAATTATTAAACTAATAATCATGACGGGGCGATTAAATTACACACACGAGGATTATTTGAATTTGTTTATTATATATGGGGAATCTAACAGAGTTTTAACAAGAACATGCCGGATATTTGCTGATAGATATCCAGATAAACAGAAACCGTCACCGAACAGCGTTAAACAAATGTTGGAAAACTCTAAAAATTTTGGAAACGTCAAGGCAAAAATTAATAAGAGGAAGCCCATTGTTGATAATGAAAATGTCGAGATTGCAATTCTGGGATATTTTGCAGCATATCCGATGACATCCCTAAAAAACGTGGCAAGATCTCAAGGAATCTCGAGGAACTCAGTGCATAGGATTCTGTTAAAGCATAACTTCCAACCTTATTTAATATCATTGGTTCAACATCTAAAAGACACCGATTTGCCAAAAAGATTACAGTTTTGCGAGTTTATTTTAACAATGGTACAAGATAACCCTAGATTTTTGGACAATATAATTTGGACCGATAAAGCAAAATTTACTAAAAATGGCCTTTTCAATAGACACAATTCCCATTTTTGGAGTGATTCGAATCCTTATGCAGTAAGATCGCGGAACTTTCAAGAATCCTGGCATTTTAATGTATTTTCTGCAGTAAGGAACGATGGAATAATATGACTGAATGAAATTTGAATGGTAGTTATACATTGCCTAAACACAAGGACTTTTTTAATGAAAAATAATCCATTTAGGTAAATAAATTAAATTAAATTATTTATACAGGTCACACTACACTACTTCATACAAATACTGGTCCACATACCGTAACACATCATATCTAAAAAAATATATCGTCCCAAGTTTTATAGGAAATTTATCTTTAGTTAGATATTTACAAGCTATTTATACAGGGTACTTTAGAAAGTCATAAAATACTAAACCTTCTTTTTTTTATTGAGCACTCTTCAGATTAAATTAATTGAATTTTGATGTATTTTGTTTCTTCTTAAATCAGTAAATCGATGAATATTATCAAAGCATTTCTTTCCGTAAAATTATGTCTATAAACTTTTGTAGGAGAAAGATATCTGAATATTCTTGAAAAGTTAGACAACGAATATTTAAGTAATTTACCTTTGGCAGAACATAGTCAAATTTTCTATCAACACGATGGTGCCCCACCACATAGAACCGTTACAGTTACTAACTTTTTACAAGCTACGTTTTACGACAAGTGGATTGCCAACCATGGACCTTTCCTGAGATAATAATAGAGACTTCGATAAGCAGATATTTATAGTTATGTCTAGACCTGCAAACGTCATTTTTCACATAAAATTCAAAATATCTCAAAAACAGTTGAACTTAGGTATAGGATATTATACACGAAATATACCTAGAATTTTTCGGGGAATCCAAAATTTCAATTATATATAGGGTGTTTTATTTAAAATGAGAAAGTTGACGTCTACTTCCGGTATAACCGGAAGTGCCGCCATCTTGAAAATAGTTTGCGTGAATTGCCCCCATCGACTTTAGTTAGCTGCCAAAATTTCAAATTTTTCTGAAGCCTATTTTCTGAGAAATTGATCGCCGCAGTTTGTCGTGGAACACCCTGTATATGGAACCCCCCCTTAACTTTTTTATCTGGTACTATAGAGACAAATGTCTTATAGAAAAGTTGTAGGGTACTATAAGTAGTTTTTAGGCAAGTAATATTAATGTATACAGGGTGGTGTGGAAAAGCGCTGCGAAGAAGATTGTCTTTTTTTCTTATGGAACACCCTGTATCTTGTAAGCCTGGTTAAAAAAGTTAAAGGGGGGTTCCATTTATAATGAAACACCCTGTACATCGATTACTTCGCGATGGTTTGACCAATTTGGGCGAAAATTTCAGAGGACATTCAGGATATTGCTGGAGTGGTTCTATAGCAAGCAATATTAAAAAAATGTTAAAAATGGGGGAATGGCAGCCATCTTGTTGTTTTTTGTTTGTACATTGATTACTCCGCGATAGCTTGACCAGTTTAGATAAAATTTTAAAGGATCTTCAGGAAATTTTCGGAATGGTCCCATAGCAAAAATATTTAAAAAATCTTAAAAATGGCGGAATGGCGCCAGTTTGTTTTTTGCTCCAAGATATGTTACAAGAAGTTTTTTAATATTCTGTTCTCGCGTCTCGATTCTATACTTTCACCATTGTATCAGGAAAATAATATTAGGTAGTGGACCATTTGTTAAATCTGATTTTAAATAAAACTTTTAGGATGAAATAAAAGTGTTTATAAAAAAATGAAACCGACTTCAAAAAATGCACTAAAATTTTTTATAAATTAACAAGCTACAATACCTTTAAAATAATTTGTAATAGTCTCGTTAAAAGTGCTAGTAGTTAGTATCTTGTACGAGTGTCTTTTTAAAAAATGGTAAATTGGTTTTAACCAGAATTCCCTTATAAAGATTCTTAATTTTTCCCCTTATTAACAAAAGTGAAACGTGACCCAATTTATTTCGGTATGTTGTTATTTAGTAATATTTTCTGTAAATATACAATTTATGTTATTTTTAATTCCCTTAATAAATGTAAGATTTCATTTGTAAAACCTATCTGTAATGCACTTTAGCCCTCGTAATGAATCATTTTATTTATTAGGGGATTAAAAAATAACATAATTTGTATACGTGCTATCTGCCTGTGAACGAATGATAGTCGCGTGTAGGATAATTGAACAAAAATGCACAGAGTCGAGACTCTCAGTCAATCCAGACAAGACAGAGCTCAGACTCTTCACGAGGAGAAGGAAGTTAGTAAGATTTAGATCACCAACCCTGTACCAAAGACCTCTATACCTAAAACAGGGGTCAAATATCTCAGGTGGTTATAGATAGTAAACTGACGTGGAAACCACACATTGAACAGGTAACCAATAAATCCATGGTAATAATACGGCAACTAGATCACGTGTTGTGGTTTATCCCCACAAGTCCTCCACTGGTTCTATATTGCAGTCATTTGATCGAAGAGTACTTGTGGTCTGGTGGCCAGTGGTGGAAAAGATTACATATCCCTAAAAACTGGCCAGACTTCAAAGACTGGCATATTTAGAGATTGCTATTACAGGGAAGTAAACACTAAAGATTCGGAAAACACGAACTTTACCCTAGTAAGTACCCCAGTTTGATGTTATCATAACAAAGTGTGTCAAAGTCTTGATTTATAAAACTAGTATCTACTATAATAAGCTGTTATCTAAACCAAATATAAAGAAAAATAATGAATATCAGTAGTTTTTTAAGTTCCGCACACGCTTCGCTTTGGAAGAGTCGTCGGCAATTATCGAAGCAAATCTTAGGGTCTATCAAGCTCTGAAGAAACTTACCACGCTCCCTCACGAAGAAGTTATGGAGTTTTGTCTTCGTAGTTCTCTCTCTCTCTCTCTCTCTCTCACTCACTCACTATCTCACTTTATAAATCACACAAAATGGTTGCCGACTTTAAGTATGTAGTAGGGGCGTGGGGTGAAATTTTAAGAAAGGGAAGCAATTTTTAAAAACTTGCTTATTTGTAATGTAAGTCGATTCTTCGATCATTTTTCGCAAATTCGTCAATGACGTAATCATAAAAACGTCGATGCTCCGACATATTTTGGAGAAGTTTATTTTCAATGGACAACAGCGATGTATGCGAAAGTCTCTCCTGCCCCTTTGAATTTCTCACGAAACTTTTTATACGTTTAAGTGTTGAAAAATTGCGTCCTACTGATGAACTTGTGGCAGGTATTGTCAATACTAATTCACACAATTTCGGCACTTCGGTGTAGGCATCTTCCAGCTTGTGCAAGCTTTGCTTGCCAATAGCTTTGCTCAGCTTCGGCTTGAGATGAGCAGCGGGACGATGTAGGACGTAGTAGGTATTTGTTCGTAGTAAATGAGTAACAATTATCGTGGTTAATAACGTACTGATTTATTCTAAGATTTACATTCCATTTATACAACTATCAATTAAACAATGCGTGCGATCTCAATGATGCAAAATAGTAAAATTTAATAACATTATATTATGTATAGTCATCAGAACGTGCAAGGTTCAACTGACGTGACTGTAAGAAGGTCAGTGTAGACACTGTACATACCATCTAAGTAAATATTAAATATGCATAGAATTGTCTTATTAAATTATAGAAATTTTATGTGTAATTGTGAGAATTATACATTCTGCGGCCTGTCTCCGATGGATGAAGTGAGAGATCTTAACTCAAATTCCTCGTTTTGAGTGGTCCTGTGATCTGGTTTCCTGTTGCGTTTCTTCTGTTGATGCTGTGCTACAATGATTTTGGCTGTATACCATCCTGCAATTATAAGAATGGCTATGATAATTGTAGTGATGCTGCTAATTGCTATGGAATGATGGTGAATGTTTCGCCAAAGAATGTTCTGTAGTTGCTCTTGTTGGTGTTCTTGATCGTTTATCAATTCATGAAGGCTGTCTGTCAGTTCGAACACTGGCTCGGTTGGTAAAATGTCTAGTTGTTTCTGGTGGATCGCATTGCCTAATAAGTTTGGGACCGCTTTGGAATAACTATTTAACACTGGAACGGTGGTGCTTCGTTTAGGCGTGAGTATGTTTTGTTTTGTTTGAATTATACACTCTTGAGATATTTGAATTATCCCTGTTGCGTTTATTGCAACATCTTCCCGCGCACCATTGCAGATTACAGATATTACCGTTGGAGAGCTGGATATGAACATCCAAGTATTGGCTGCGCACAGCTGTTTCCATAGTATGCCTTTTATGCTGCTTTTTTCAATGGCGCAATGTCTTGGAGCGGCTCGTTCATATATTTCATATATAATACATGAAGGATTTGTTTCTATGTTTCTGACTGAACTTGGTGAACAGATAAACTGATGTGGATCATTGGGGTATGGTTTAATGCATTGTTGTAAGTCGTTTTCATGAAGTTGGAAGTACAGTTGCGTGTCGTAGTCGACGGCTATGTAGTCATTAGTGACGTGGAGGTTCCAATACGATCCGTTTTCGATTTTCACCGGAACTGGCGTTGCTTTTAGAAGTCCAAACTTGGCAACATCTGCTATTGGAAAGTACCCATACACTTGGAGACTTGTCTTATTAGCTGTCTGCTTCGTGGATAACATTGTCGGTACAATCCTTAAGTTATTCGGAAATTTTTTATTTGTTTCTTTTATGATATTGTTGATATATGCCGATGATACTAGTTCGTATATTGTGCCCCTATTGAAGCGGATGTTCAATAGTTTATCATAGTATTCATTTATTTCGCTGATGAAGTTTTGTGCTACTTGGTAGGCGCTTAGCAGTTGAATATTTAGGGCATTGGTGTCTATTTGCTTGTACCAAGTCTGCATGTTGTTGATTGCTTCTAGTCCTTGGTTGAGTTTTTCTTGAAAATGTTTAAGTCTATTGGTGATCCTCGATTCTGTCTCATTGAACTCCGTGAGCGCGGACACCATAAATTTAGTTTGGTGATTGGACGCTCGAATCAATTGCTCTTGATTTTTGTTGAGCGAGTCGATATCTTGATACACTTCATCGTTGACTCCAAATACAGTTGATAAAAATTTTCCAAGATAGCCTCTTTTCCGTCTTGTATGATGGACGTCGTTAAGATTCATCAGCATCCACTGGGTATGATTTTTTAACTCTTCCAAATGATGGGTTAGGGCTTCACATCTGGCGTCATTTGTAAGCTTTTTTGATTTATCACATAGGTCTCTAAATTGAGAAGCTACGTTGATTACTGCCTTCACATCATTTTCACTCCTGTTTCTGGAATGTGCCATTTCTATTCTAAAGACTCCTTTGTCAATTTGAGTTGTCCCTAGATGTTCTATGTAAAGGCCATGTTGGGGTTGGTGAATTTTGTAAGAGTTTTCTGCTGTCGTTGCAGAAATTAGCAAGAATAGAATTGTCAAAACATAAAGAAGTGCTGATTTTGAAGTTGTATGCTTCAGTCTTTTCTCTTTTGTGGTTCTTTCTTCTTTCTGTGCAACATGACTATTGATTTCTATTGTGGGCTGGGTAGCGGCTTGTGTATCTTGGTCTGTAGGCACAGGAATTAACTTGTGAATTGATCTCTTTTGAGTGACACCTCCTGGCCTTTTTATTGTTACGACTCGAACTGCTCCATCTTGACCTGGATCAATTTCCATTATTCTCGCCAAAGGCCATTTGTTCGGATTTATATTTTCTTCTTTAATTAGAACCATTGTGCCCACTGGCAAATTTTCAATAGGCTTGTTCCACTTATATCGTTGTTGAAGTCTGGAAAGATACTCAGTAGTCCAGGCTTCCCAGAAGTCTTTCTTCATTTTTTGAACGAGTCTCCACCTTTGCGACAGATTACAGTTCGGGGGGAGCTAATAATTCTCTCCCTATTAAGAAATGTCCAGGGGTCAATGTATTGGTGTCATCAATATCTTCCGTTAGGGGGCAAAGCGGTCTCGAATTTAAACACGCTTCAATTTGGTGCACCAAGGTTGTCATTTCTTCATAGGTCAAAGTGCATGCTCCAATGACTCGCTTTAGATGATGTTTCATGGATTTGACACCTGCTTCCCAGATTCCTCCAAAATGTGGGGCTGCGGGTGGGATGAAGTGCCATTGTGTTCCTGAGCTGATAATTGCATTTTGCAGGTGAGGCTCTTCGATAATTTCCTTCACTTCTTCTTCAAATTGTTTTGATGCTCCCAAAAATGTAGTGCCGTTGTCACTATACATATTTTCACAATGACCTCTTCTTGCAGTGAACCGTCTGAATGCAGCTAAAAATGCTTCGGTTGACATATCGCTGACCACTTCTAAATGAATCGCTTTGGTGGCAAGGCACACGAATACTGAAATGTAGCCCTTGTACGACTTATGTCCTGTCCCTTTGGTGGTTCTAATTTGAATTGGACCAGCATAGTCCACCCCTGAGTTTGTGAATGGTGGTGCTGGAGTTACTCTTGGTTTCGGGAGTTTTCCCATAAATTGTTCTGCGGTTTTGGCTTTATAACGAATGCAACTGATGCATTTTTTTAATTGGGTTCTGACGGCTCGTTTCCCGTTAATAATCCAAAATTTGCTCCTAATATATGCAAGAGTTGCTTGGTTTCCGCCATGGAGAGTTCTCTTGTGAGCTTCTAGTATAACTAGCTTGGAAAAATGGCTGTGGTACGGAAGAATCATTGGATGTTTCTTCTGGTAAGTTATTGGTGCGTTTTCTAGTCTCCCTCCGACTCTAATGAGATCTTCGCTGTCTAGGAATGGACTTAGATTCCGCAGTTTGCTGTTGTTTCCAACTGTCTTGGTAGTACGTAGTGATTTGTAATCTTCACTAAATTCTTGTTTTTGAATCAATGCGACGACTTTTTTAAGGGTGACCTGTATTTCCTTAACAGAGAGAATAGGGCTTTCCTCTCTATTGGTAACTCGGTAGCAGTATGATAAAACTCGTAGCATTCTTGTAAGGTCAGAGAATTTTTCGCATATGTCACTTTTTACTACAATTTCAGCTTTGTAACAATTTGCTCTGATTTCCTCGTTTACTTCGGGGATTATCTTGGTCAGAGGAAGGTTATTGGATGAGTTGAGCCAGTGAGGACCTTTCCACCAGAACTCGGTAGCTTCCAGCTTATCAGGATCCAGACCCCTGGAGATAATATCTGCTGGATTTTCCTGAGACTTGACGTGATTCCAAGAAACTCCTGTTGCATTTCTGTGTATTTCACATACTCTATTGGCGACGAAGGTTTGCCACTTTGTAGGATCTCCTTTTATCCACCCTAGAGTGATCATGGAGTCGGTCCATGCGAATGTTTGGGTGTTGTCTAGTTGCAAGGCGGTTCTGGTTTTCTGTATTAACTTAGACAGAAGTACGGCAGCGCATAGTTCTAGCCGAGGTAGAGTTGTTCTATTCTTGGCTGGGGCAACTTTTGATTTTGCTTGTAGAAGTGTGACAGTATGTTCGTTTCCTTCTACTATTCGGCTGTAAATTACAGCACCATACGCCTTTTCTGACGCGTCACAAAACCCATGTAGTTCTGTTTTGGAGTTTCGGTAATGCATCCACCTAGGAATTCTAATTTTCTCTAGTTCCTTTACTTTACTTTGAAATTGCAACCATCTTGTAGATATTTCTTCGTCGACGGGCTGATCCCAGTTTAGGTTTCGTAACCATAGATCTTGGATAATGAGTTTGGCTTGAATGACAACTGGAGCTAGCCATCCCAACGGATCGAATAGTTTGGAGATTTCCGATAAAATGTTTCTTTTTGTTAGTTTTTTGATTTGTGAGATTTCTACTTTGAACTTAAATATATCGTCTCCTGGGGACCACAAGACCCCTAAGGACTTTTTTTCTTCGTCTTGCGGCACCTCATGAGTTTTTTTGATCTCTAAGTTCTTCCGGAATGGACTTTAGTAGTGCAGGAGAATTGCTTGACCATTTTCTTAAATTGAATTTTGCTGACCCAAGCATTTGCAACAGTTGTTTTTGAAGCTCTAGGGCTGTTTGAACGTTTGTTGCTCCTGATAAAAATGTCATCAACATAGAAATCTTGCAATGTTGCTTCACTTGCTGCCGGAAAATTGTTTGCTTCTTTCTTTGCTAGCGTTTGAAGTGTTTTCATAGCTAGGTACGGAGCTGACGTGGTACCGTAGGTTACGGTGGTAAGTTCATGTTCAAACATTGGTTGATTAGGATGTTCTCTCCATAATATTCTCTGGAAAGGTTGGTCTTCTGGGTGTACTTTGATTTGGCGGTACATTTTCTCTATGTCTGCGCAGAAGACAATTTCATGTTTCCTCCAACGAATAATTATATCTGCGATATTTTGTTGTAACCTCGGACCGACGTGCGTGATCTGGTTGAGGCTAATATTTGTGGAAGTTTTACAGGATGCGTCAAAGACTGTTCTTAAGCGAGTGGTTGTACTTGCTTCTCTGATGACAGCTTGATGCGGAATGTAATATTTTCCTGAGAACTGGCCATAATGAAGAAGAAGAGATTTAAACGCATCTTCTGGAACAGTTTTTCTTTTAAATGCATCAAAATTGCAGAGCTCGAGGGATTTAAAATCATTTAAACCGTTAAATTTATAGTTTATTTGTTGCTGAATTTGATCGATTATTTCATAAAAGAGGCGTATGTATGATGTTTGAACATCTCCCACCTTGTCTGCTCGAAGAAGCTTGGCTTGTGGCTCTACATTTAACGTCATCGTTTTCTCCCAAAATAGGTCATCTATTTTTTGGCTTAACATGAACTTAAAATCTTCCACTTTTTTTAGGCAAAAAGCAATATCCATATAACATTGTACGAGAATGGAAATATTTCTGAAAATATGTTGAACAAATAATTAAAATTAAAATCTCGTTTCAAACAGCAGTCCAAAAACCCCCTCGAACTATTTATTGCTTCTGAGTCCCACGTTTCATTATTTTCTATTATATTCTCAAATAGTTCAATCAGTGATTCACGACTTTCAGATACTGTTAACACAAGTCTTCCATTATAGTTCCACCTAGTAAGAGCTACTTTGGGCAATCGTTTGTGGACAATGGAGTCCAAAGCTTGTGTACGTTTTGTTGACTTGGAAAAAAAAGCAGCCATGCCACTTAAGGTAACGAAAAATACCTTACACTCTTTAAAGTGATTGATGGACTGGGATAAAACTAAATTTAATTTATAAGCAAAACAATGGACAAACACAGCACTTGGGAAAGTTTCTCGAACTTTAGCTTGCAGACCCCCTAATTGTCCTGCCATCACTGCAGCTCCATCATAGCTTCGAGCAACTAATTTTTTCTCTCCATTAATATCTTTAGTGACTATAAACTACGGTATATAATGCATCTGCTGTACGCTTTTCGGACACGTTCTTAAAACATAAAAATAGCTCTTGAATACTTCCGTCTGTTTTAACGTAGCGTATTACTGTAGATAATTGGCTCAAATTAGTGATATCAGTTGTTTCGTCCAGAACAATAGCAACGAACCGCGCCTCGCCAATCTTATGCTTAATTCTTTTTAGAATAATGGTTGCAACAGCGGAAATTAAATAATTCTGGATTCGATTCGACGTTCCGCGAAAAACGCTAGACTGCTCTAAATGTTTTTTAAGCAATCATCATATTTAGCCATAACATTAAACTAAGTAAATCTTGAAAATTTTCTCTATTTGAAGAAACCCTTGTTTCGTCATGACCTCTAAATCGCAATTCGTGCTGCCCGAGAAAACAAACAACATCGATAAGTCTTCTTAATATTTGTCTATTTTTATCGACTAGTTCATTGTGTTGGCGGTGACTAATTTCCAACTGTTTATCAAGGGCGTGTTCGATTCTGTCGAAGACTTTTTCTTTTATGAGGGCCTGTAAATGCGCTTTGGACATAATGTGTCTTTTTACAGCTTTATGGAAATTGTTTAAATTGGAAAAACCAGTTTTATTCCAGAGACCTTTTTCATTTTCAAAAAGTAAACATGGCCAACAAAATAATTTGCTTATATTTTCACACCCTGTTAGCCATTTAAATTGTTCGTATTGTTTTTCTGGATAAAAATGTGTAATACAGTTTTTCATTTTTGTGGTTAAATTTTTCATAGGCGGTTTTGCCCTTCCTTTGAAAATTATTTAAAGTCAATCAGCGAAGTTTACTGTTGAAAATCCCTTTATTATTAAGACACACACCACACATTCACACACACTCTTCTTACTAAATTCTCCAACATTTTCAACGTTATTACCGACAACCGAAGTTGACGGTATTTGCATATCCACGTCCGTATTATTGTCTTCCATATCGCACCATGCACGACGCGATGTACGTATCACAGAACATACGGATAGCCGTTCAAACAAAGAACCTACTCTAACGAGAGCTTCCGCCACCACTTAAAGCACGCAACTGAAATGCAAAAATTGCAACCAGCTGGTGGAAAGTTCAATAAACTCTGGCTCGATTCACAGGAAATCAAGCATACAGGACTTGGCTGCAGAGAAGCTAGCAGCCCGCAAAGGTTCTATTCGATATTCTATTGTGGCTGGGTCGGAGTCAAGGCCGCCACCATGTTACCTATTTGAAAAAATATATACAAAAGTGATAAAGGAAAGTTTGCAGTATTGTAAATCAAAGAAAATTATCTAAGGGTAGTTTTATTATACTATTACCAATTTTAACGACTCATACAGATATATTGTAAAAAATGACAGATGATTTGGAATGGAAATGACCTCCAGAATCTAAATATGCCACAATATACAGCGAGTTTCATATAAAAATCTGAAGATGTACGTAATCTTGAGAAAATTGGAAATACAATATTGTGTTTTTAAGCGACCGACAACCAGAATTTAATTTTCAAATTTCAATTAACATAAAATTTATAGGGTATCACATTGTGAAACACCTGGTATATACCCCAATGATGGATGCTAAATTAGTCTCAAAAATGTGGTTGTCCCCGTTTATTTTTAATATACATATCTTGTATTTTTTTAATAGGAACTATTTGAAAACTGTGTCAACTTTTACACCAACAATGAGAGGTATTTATAAGTGTGACTACGGCCTTCAGTATAAAAAATATTAAATTGCAAACTATTTGAACTTAGGTGCAATTTGAGGTTGAAAAAGGTGTGAATGAATTCGGGTTTTTAGGACAAGTGTTTAATTCAATTAAAATTTCACCATTGTCTGTAGAGCTGTGAAAGGTAATTATTGTTTGTATTTTAAGTAAATTATTCTAGTAATATTTTTTGGGGCTTGTATAAAACACATTGTCTTTTGTGCTAAAAATATTAGTTTGTAGGAACTCAGGCCTATCAGTTTTTAAGCTTTTGGATAACTTTTTACTGCTAATTGTCTTGAATTCCTGTGGATGCTTCGGTAGTTGGGTCTTCTATATTCCTTAAGACTACAAAAAAATGTGTAAAATGAACGAAATAAATCAAACTGTACACAAACGTTTTTATTGTGTAAATAGAAAAAAGAAAACTTATGAACGAAACATATAAAAATCCGCACACAAAATGTTTGTAAATTGAACAAATTACACAAGAGGAATTAAAATTGTTCACACTTAGCTACAAAAAGAGGAAACTAACATGTGGATTGAAAAATACTCGACACTGATAGATTGTTAATTCAGATATTTTCTTTGTAGCTAATATATTTTATTACCAGTTTTAACTTTTTTTGTTCGATTTTAGTTTCCATGTTTATTGAAGAAGCAATATGTTCTATTATAAAAAAAATATAGTTTTTTAAGTTTTCTCCAAATTTTCTACTTCATATATTTCTATTTTAGCCTTTACTAAGTTAGAAGACTTAATTACTGGCACATTTCCGTTAATTGCAGAAAATTAACAAAAAAAAGTTGCCCTAAAGCTGATGAATTTTGTTTTAAATGACAAAGCTGTGTTTACATTAGCCTGGCTGGCCAATACCTGACAGTTAAGCCGTAAATTATCTGGTTAGGTTAAACCACAAGCCCGTTTTAGGTTTACATTGTTAAATAGAATAATTATTGCTAGCACTTGCTAACACGGTTTAGCTCATTAAATACAGGGTGGTCCAATAGTGCTTTCAAGTTCAATAGCTCTGTTATTGTGGGAAAAAATTGTAGGGACTTCTGAGAGCATAACCTATAAACAAAATTGTATATTATATTAGGCTGCCATTTTGATTTGCTATTTTATATTCAGTCCAAAATGTTAACAGTACATTCCTCTGTAACACTTTATGGTATCCAAATCAGTGGTTTGTCAAAGAGCAACAAACGATCCCCCATCATCTATATAAAAAAATCTATCAGTTGTTACGAAGATATAAGAACACATACTGGACACAATCAAAATTGGTCTCACCACACATCACAGCAAGCTAGCTCCTGCTCCAAAGACTCACCATCTAGTGTACCTGCAAAATATTTGTTACAAAATATGTACAGAAATGTTCCGTTGGAAGAGTCATCGGCAATTATCAAAACAAACCAGTGGCGGCTCGTCCATAGGGCCATTTGGTCAATGACCCTCCAAATATATTTCAGAAAATAAATTATTCCTTTGACCGTCCCTCCTAATAGTTTTAATAAAACGCGAACCTTGGAAAAAGTTAAATACGCGACACTATTAGCCGTGCGCGGCGGTTCGAAAGGTCTCGTTGCGTTCCTTAGGCATAATAAAATACGCTATACTAAGTTATGCTGAGCAGTCCGAATTGCCCTGATTATCCTAAAGCTTGACGAAAGTACCCGAAGATTTCACAGCTACCGAGCGGCAGCCGAACGTGAGAGCAAATGGAATAATTCGATCGATCGGTCGCGGCATCACGTCGGCATGCGGAAGTTCAGTTGTTCAGAGGTCGCGCGGTCTATGTTCTAACTCGCTATTGTTTCAGACTTTTTTAATCGATAAATATTGATTTATATACTGTTTTTTGTAATATATATTGTTTATTGTTATGATCTATATGTGAGTTGGAAATATACAGAAAATAAAATGTTGAACTTTTTTGCAAAAATAACCAATTTCAAGGTGGTCTATGTTTGAGTTGTGAATGTAGATGAAATAAAATGTCGGTAGTGCAAAAAATTAAACAATTGAAGAGTGCTAACGAACTTAAATTTGAGAAAATAACCGAATTCAAGGTAAGTGGTAAGTGGTAAGAACTTAGTATACGACAAACTAGTAAAGACAAAAATAAAGAGGTTAATCGAAACTTTCGCAAAAGTATGTATGATTTAGCTAACTGGATACGTTGTTGTGAAGTTTCTAACTCATTTTACTGTTATGTATGTTATTTTCTAAGGACTCATCGGACTCATTATTATTATACAGTCGCAAGTGTTGATATTCGCACTCAGCTAGACACAGCTTATAGAAAATCCCTTAGAGATTTTAACGAAAATGTATCCAAAAATCGTTATATTTTAAACAAAATTATAGATTGCGTAAAATGTTATGGGGCATCGAGCTGGCACTACGTGGTCATGATGAAACGGTTTGTCTGAAAATCCGGGCGTTTTTCGAGGGCTTATACATTTTTTTGAGGGGTTGGGCCGCGATAGACTATCCGTTTAGCGATGTTAAGTATCGAGAAATCGTTTATAAAAGGAATGTGCGTACAATTTTAACGAACGTATCTATCAGCTTTTTTTCGATTCTAAAGAACGAAGAGTAGACCTGAACTTGAAGAGAATTTAAAGCTCAATTTAAAGATATTTATTTTTATTTTAAGTATGCCTATTTTTATAATTGTTATTGACCTCCCAACACAATTCACCACGAGCCGCCACTGTTAAAAATAATATCAAATCAGCTTTACTTTAATTTTTAATCAATAACTATGCAATGCGATTTAGATATGGGTTAAGTAACTACAAATGCGAGAACACTTTTACTAACAAGTTTTATAAACTAAATTATTGATTGTAATCCTAACAAAAAAGTCTATATTATTTACAGGTTCGCATAGCCATATTCTAGACACTTTCAATATATTATATTGATCGCTTATTTTATTTAAATTCAGTCGATTCATTTATGCCTAGAAATATTAATTAAGATTAAACCTATTCAGATAGGCAAGTTGAAAACTGGAAAAATCTGAATCAGAAAAAATCGAACAAGTAAATGTAGACCCCGTTTTGTTTTTAAGTGGGTTCAAAATTACAACGTTTCTCTCGTAAAATCTACATCACAAAACCTGGTTCAGAAGAGCTAAATCGAAAAATGTTAAACATAATTATACAATATTTTAAAATGATATTTCATCAAACGCGATACACCACATACGCATAAAACCCTTAAAATAATTAGCTGCTTAATGAGGTTGTGTGATTACAGTAACGGGCAAAAACCACTAACATTTCATGTAGTTGTTGAAATGTCTAATTGTTAGATAAAACATAATTAGATTGCACTCTCTGGCAGGGATTTTACGTACTTTTCATGAACTAATTAATTAAATAATTACCCTGAAAGTTATACAGGGTGATTCAAAAAACATGGGCCGCCCTGGGACGGTTCTTCATCCACAAAATAAAACTAAAAATCTATATCAACTTTTTTTTAATTAATCCAAATTTCTTCAAAACGACTGTAGCAGTTGGAATGAAATTTGGAGGTGGAAAGTAATTTGAACTAGCATATATTTCGCTGATAAAATGTGAGGACAACTTAACCAGGAACGTGCGTGTGGGCTGTCGCCGCAATAATTTTCTAAAAAAAACACGTGCATCACTGACTTTTTGATCTTTTGTTACCATAGTTTTGTAGGCTGTTTAGTGCCTGTTAAAAGTCACCTATTTTGTCCATTTTGATCCCTTTTATGAGAAAAATGTAATTTAATTATGTAGAGTAAGTAGTGAAGATCTTTTTCTCTTAAAATAAATTTTTTAAGGTCCTTAGATTAAATTATTTGCCAGGATGGGATCGCACGAAATGCTGAAAATGGCGATCATCAGCTAAATTAAAACCCCTCAATCGTTGGCGCAAAGATGTTTTTACTCTGGCACAAATACAAAGATTTTGCCGAACTATTACAAATGCCATTTCAATGCCTTGTAAAAGTTCTTTAAATGTTTGCACCGACGTTTTGTACACGAGCGCCTTTAAATGCCCCACAGATATAAATTCAAAGGATTCAAATCAGGTAATTTTGATGGCCATGCTACTGAAACTCCGTGTTAAAATCAAATTCTATTTCTTATTAATACAGGTAATAGCTCGGGTAGATGTGGCAGAATAATTTGACCAATAATTTTATTTCCAATAATACCAACCCAAATATTTACAGAAAACTAATACTGCGAGTTTGCTATTTTTAGTAAATGGGGATGGGGAAGAAATTTCCTCAGACCAATTATACAGGTAATGGAAATTTATTATTTCCTTTCTTGTAAATGTTGCTTTGTCTGTAAAAAGATACGCCGGGCGAAATATTTGTCGTTTTCCAACTTCCACTTTGCAATAATCACTAACAAAATTCTTGTCTAGGCGCATTATCTCTCGGTAAACGTTCTTGAAGTCGTTTGTAGTAGTATGGTTTTAATTGCTGTTCTTTTTAAATTCTGTATAAAGACCATGCGGAGATATTTCTTATTTCGTTAGAACTCTGGTACTTGTAATAGGGTTACGTTGTTTTGAGAACCTGCACAGTTCGTGGGTATATTATGAGTCAAGATTTGGATTTTAAAAGTTTTAAAGTGCCGATTTCTCTTAAATATCTGCAGATATGTTGAAAAATATTTTAGGAGGGTGTCGTTCGTTCAGGATATCTGTGATGATAAATTCTCGCAACTTCTCTTCCATTTTATCTCTCTTCACCATAAACTAATAACATACCGTACGGAAACGTAATATTCAATCAACGCAAAAACTAAATAAATAAAATTGCATTTTTCTCAACAAAAGACTTCAAAATCGAGAATGCATCAAAAGGTACCTTTTAACAGGCATTAAACTATGCTAACAAAACATAAACACCCGTATTCACTAAGGAGGTTTAAATTTAGACCAGGTCTAACTTGACAGTTATAGGTTCAAGATGACATTTTTAACAATCGAACAAATAATTTTTCTAAATGTCACAATTACAAAATGACAGTGACATAAGCAAAACATAACTGGCAAACTAAGAGTTTTAAGTACCATGGCAACTAGACCTAGTCTAACCCTAAGACCTTTTTAGTGAAAAAATCAGTGGCGTACAAGTTTTTCTTTTATTAGTGTAGCGACTGCCCACACTCACGACCTTGGTGAGGCTGTCAACGCATTTGTGTTAGTAAAATAAGTGCTAGTTTAAACAACTTTCCAACTCCAAATTTCATTCGGATTGCTACCTTCGTTTTGAAGAAAATTGGAAAAACACCAAAAAAAAACCTTTAACACCCTGTATCTTAGGAAAGAAGTGGGTTAACACATCGTTAACACATTTATTATTTTTATTATGTAAAATAATTAGTTATATGATTTTCTCCAAAATGCCTACAATATTTTTCTTAATAAAATATCTGAACGACCTAAATTGAAAAAAAAAATTGTTTTATTTTAAGATAGAATGCTAAAGTAGGGAAACGAGTATAACAATAAACATAAAAATTCACAAACATATCAGTTGCAGTTGTCCTGTTTTTTGGTTCCTTCACCTTAATTTTTTGCTGTATGAAGAAATTCAATACCGTTTTCGTAGTCGGGATTTAAAAACTTTCTAAAAATGTATACGAATATAGAATATGCAGACATATGGAGAGTGCAGGCAGAGTGCTCATTTGGTGTCCAAAACATACCGTGAAAGATATCCTAACAGAAGGTGTCCTAATGACAGAACATTTGCGGCTGTTTTACAAAGAGTTTGCGATACGGGAAGAGTAAACGACCGTCAAACTAATCGGGGTCTGAAACGCAAATAACACTCGAAAACGAGAAACATATTTTAGCCCTAGTGGAGGCAAACCCTGGTTTGAGTACTCCGGAAATCTCACGACAAGTCAGATTTTCTACTTGAACCTCTCATTATACCCTTCGGGAAAACCTTGTGTACCCTCATTATATGCAACGAGTACAGGCTTTGACTTTAGAGGACTTACCCCGAATTTTACCGCTGGTTTCTCCGAAAAAACCAAGAACACGAAAGTTTGACTTTAAACATACTGACAATCGATGAATGTTGTTTTACGAAAGATGAAATTTTAAATTATCATAACACTTATTCAACAAGTCAGATTTCAATAAATATTTGGACTGGAATAATCCACACTCGGTAAATCAGACCTTTTGAGCTACCAACGCGTTTAACAGGAGAGGCATACCTCCAATTTTTAACAAATGACTTGCCCACTCTTGTAGAAGATATTACTTTAGCTCAGCGAGGCAGTTCTTGGTTTCTTCATGATGGAGTTCCTGTCCAAATTCATAGGAATGTGTTACAACATCTGGATAATACGTTTGACAAAAGGTGGATAGGTCGAAATTACCCGGAACCTAGAAAATGGCCCCCGAGGTCACCAGACCTAAACCCCTTGATTTTTATTTTTGTGGCCACGCATGGGTGTATAACAGGATTGAGATTGAAAATGAAGATGACCTTAGAAACCGTATTTTTGCTGCAGCGGAACAAATTAGACAAAGACCTATTGATCTTGAATCGGTTCAAGAAAATTGGTTTCGCAGTATTCATGCGTGTTTACCTAGTGGCGGTAGTCATTTCCAGCATTTACTTTAGGTTTTTAAAATACTTTTTACCTAGTACTATGAATTAATATGCTTGGTAAGTTCATATTCTTTATTAATTTTTGGAAACTAAAAATTAGTTAGGGTTGCATAGTTAAAAACTATAAAAATAAATAAACTAAAAAGTTTTAATAACAGGTTTTTACCATTTTTTTTATACACGTCGATATTATGGTAGCAATACACAATTTATTAAAAAATTGGTTCACACGTTCCAAAAAAATTATCAAAATAAAATAATTGAATCGTTTTTAAACCTACATTGTTGACAAAACACAAGTGATGAGATTGTCATCACATTGATGTCCAAGCAAATAACAGTGTTGCCATGTTGTCTTGGAATTAGTTGAAACCTTTTCCAAAATTAAACATTTTAAAACTAAATATTTCGAAAACCCTTTCGAATTTACGGATGGTTTATAATAATATTTTGTTTAAAATTGTTCGTACTATCGTATGTTAAAATATTTGTAGTCAAATCCCTAACACCCGGTATAAGTTGAATCAAAACATTGCGGTATAAACGGAATCATAAAGTACTGTATTTTACCGATTATGCAAAACCTGGTTGACAACGTTAATTAATTGGCATACAAATGCATATCCTTTCACAAAATCTGATTTAAAAAAATGTGTTTAAATCGGTGTCATTACCAGAAATTGTCTCATTGTTCTTGAATATTAATTTCTCGCGCTCTTATACACCTGTAGGTAGAAATATGACTCCAAATAGACCAAAGGCGCATTACTTACGCTCAGTTATATTACAGATTAAAATATATTTATTAAACGAAATATTAATGAAGTTTATGGCGTTATTATATTTTTATTTTTTTGGGACATAAATTCTAATATTTACGTTTTTTTTAAACCAACCTTGGTGGCAATTTTGAATAAACATGTTTTATGATTTAAAAATCCAAATATTGCATATTATTATAATTACTTTATTTTTTAATAAAATTTATTCAAATTCAAATTCAAATTCAAACAACTTTTATTCATTAGCTAGTACATGACAACTTTCATGATTATTTGCTATTGTATGGAAAAAATACTTATATTCCTACATACATAAATAAGCTGAGGAATAAGGACTGCTCCCCAATTAAAAAACTGATTCTCAGCCACATAAAACATATGACTGCGCGGAACAACCCTACCAATTAACATCTAATACGGAGAACAATTTTATTCAGTAAGACCAAGTTTATAAGATAAATGTAACATAATATACAGTAAATTATAAAAACTTATAAAAAAAAGATTATTCAAATAAATGGCGTGGCTAGGCAAAGGATAAGGAGACACTCCAAGAGACATTTATGTGCATGGGTCGGAAGAAGCTAGACATAAATAGTTTATAAAAAACATGGAAAGCATCAGTGCAGTGCATGCAGAGATTTGGCTTACATTCAAATGTGTAATGACATAGCGGTTATCTTGTACGCTAAAAAGTCTTCTTAAATAAGGGGGTTGACCTGATTTTAAAATTCTGTAGACAAACGTATATATATGTAATTTGCGTCGATTTGCCATCGTTAAAACTGAAAAATTATTTAAATATGGAGTGATATGATTCCTAAACGGAATATTATGAGAAAATCTCATACAGGTATTTTGTAACTTTTGAATAGGTTTTGAAATTCTTTCAACCAACGAGCTATGATAAACCACGTCCCCGTAATCAAATAGAGATAAAATAAGTGTATTACGTAAATAATATTTAATTTTTTCTGGCAAGTAAGTTTTAAGTTTGTTCAGGTTTTTAAGACGCATATATGCAACTTTAAGTTTGTTTTTAATATGTGTTTCGAATGAGAGTTCGGAGTCAAAATAGATACCTAAATTTTTTGTTTCACTTAAAACAGGCACAGGTGCGTTGTTAATTTTTAAATCTAGATTACCTGACATGTCTGATATTTGATTTTTATTAGTTCCAAATAAAATTACACACGATTTGGCTGCGTTCAGCTTCAGATTATGATCCATCGCAAAATGGTTTAGATAATCTAGATCGCGATTAAAATTAGCCATACAATTTTCAAAATTCTGAGGTTCAAATGACATATACAATTGAGAGTCGTCAGCAAATTGTTAAAGTTTCGAAAAATTAACTCCCTTATCCATATCAGCAACATATAAAGAAAACAGCAACGGCCCCAAGATCGACCCCTGCGGTACCCCAGTTGTCAAAGGTAAATAGTGAGATTTGAGCTTGACAGGACCATCATTTAGTAGTACACAGTGGGATAGGTCAACAAGATAAGACCTTAGAAATGCTACAGAGTTTTCCAATAAACCAAGGTAATGAAGTTTAGCCAATAGCATATCGTGACTCAACGTATCGAATGCCTTACTAAAATCTAATAGAGCTAAGCAGGTTATTTTTTTCTTATCCTCACTGATCCTGATGTCGTTTACAAGATTTACTAAACACGTAGTAGTACTGAAGTTTTCACGAAAGCCTGACTGACATTCAGCTATTAATTTATTAGAAGCAGAAACAGATACGATTTGTTTGTAGATATGTTTTTTAATTATTTTAGAAAGATCTGGCAGTATACTAATAGGTCCAAGATCCTTAAAATCTTCAGGATTATTTGTTTTCGCTAGGGGTTTTATTATTGCTTTTTTCCATAAATCAGGGTAACAATTTTCTAATATATAAGTATTAATTATATTTATGAGCGAATTTTTACAAAAAGGTAAACGTAACTTTAGATCCGTGATAGATAACTGATCTTCTCCAAGGGATCTACTTTTTAGTGAATTAATTATTTTAATCAAAGAATTTTCATCTATTAGGTCAAAGTTTAAATCAGATGTTACATTAGCATGCTTATTTTGGTTATAAAAATTGAGTTTTATGTTTGAAGTTGAATTAACCCCTGAGTTATTTTATTTTTGGAGGATGGGTCCGGAAAATTTGTAGAGATGTCATAGTTTGTGTATTTTGTCAAATTTAATTTTTTCGCCTTAGTCCAAAAATCTCTACTTTTTGAATTAGCAAAAGAATTAAAATATGCGATTTTTTCTCTAGAGATAGCATGTTTTGTATAGTTTCTCAATTCTCGATAATACCTAAGTCGACCATCAGTTTTGTTACTAAGATATTTGATGTAAGATATTTGCTTTTTGATATTTGAAATTTTATTATGGATCTTGGTGTAATAATGGACATGAAGGCAGCTAGAAAAGCCTTTAAGAACTTAGGATTTATTCTGAGAATTACAAAGCCCTTTAAAAACTCCTCTTCGCTATAGGTACCTTGCAAAAAAAATCTATATATTTAAAACACTGAGCCAGATTTTTCAGCCAGATCGTGTGAGGGTTGTACTGCACCAATTTACATGATTTTTTTTAAATGATCGTCTGGTCACCGAGACCTTTTAACACAATTTTTTATATCGTTTTATTGCGTATTTTTTCTATAAAACCAATATGTTTTTCTTCAATAATATTTCTGGACGATGTGGTGAATGCGCCCTATATTCTTATAATTCCACTGGAAACTCTTCGCGTCATTAATCAACAAGGTCTGCCGGGACAGTTAGAATTTTATTATTCTTGGAATGCTTACTTAATACAAACCTAATATGTGTTTTTTTTTACTGTTTCATTTAAAAAACATATTTCACATTAAAGTTTGAATCAGTCATTTACGCACGAAAACACTGCCGATCGGCAAAAGAGTTGTTAGCAAGCGCCGTAAGGTTAAGCCGACGAACCACATATGTGTGGGCGTAAACAGAAGAAGCAGCGGTTATTATAGTATTTTGAATTAATTTTTATATTGTAAACAGTGGAACAACATGAATATCCCTGCTAAAATGTCCTATTGTTAGTGTATAGTGCCGATGTCTGTAAATAAATCGATAATAACGCTTACAAAAATATTTATCCGAAGGACAAAAAGCGAGGAAGATTGTGGCTAAAGATGGGCGAGATCCAAAGGAGCTTCTGAAAACTAGTAATGTTTTTGTATGCGAAGACTATAAACATAAGTTGTTAAAGCTAAATTCTCGTAGATTGGTTAGTGGAACGGTTTTTTTGTTTAAAATTGTTAACAATTTAGTAGACTGCAGTGATGTAAGTTACCACGCTGTTTGCTTAAACTATCGTAATACTAACACCCGATCCTCGGCTCTCTTTTACCATGCCACTTACCACACAAATTCGGCCAGTACCTCTCATAAATTTACTGCAAAAAAATTAATATTGTTATTTTTCCGTATAGATTTATTTCAATCATCACAAACACCTTACCTCAGGTGTTTTTTTACTTTTTAGTGATGCCCTCATAGAAATTAGTATTATTATTATTGTTTAGTATTAGTTTTACTATTACTATTTTATTATTTTTTTGATACGTAACCCTAGTATCCAAGAATAAGTTTTTTTCCTTGTGTACAGCATTAAAATTTTTGCACTTTTAGTGGATCCTTGTAAATTGTAATGTTAATCAATATGCTAAGGTCCCTCATAAATAAATATACCGATTTAGACCTTAGTTTTAATAGGCCGCCATTTTGTACCACCATATTGGACTCATACCGATATTTTTTTGGTTTCTACTTACGTCATTTTGTTCCGCCATGTTGAATTTGTATCATAATTTTACCAGTTTATCCCTATATCACAACAGCTTTCTAGATCTTTATTATATATTTTATTGCATTTAAAATGACTTATTTATTTTATTTATTTATTTGAGAAATGAAATAAGATATAATACATAAAATCAAAGGTACTTTGTAGGCGTTTTCGGAGCTTATATTTACAATGTTAACAAATATAATTGTTAGTATAAATCAATTAAATATCTTATCTCACCAATTCAGTGGCCACTTATATCTCGAACAACAGCAAGCGGCAACAGCGTTGGTACCTTAAATATAGATATTTTAACAAACAGCTGGTTTATTTAAATAAAAGAATTGGGTTTTTAAAAACAACTATTAAGAAAAATAAAATGATGTGAATCAATGTACAAGCATAACACTTATTAATAACAAAAAAAAATGTGTAAATCTAAATTAAAATCTAGAAAATGACGCAATTTACTTAAAACCCCCAACCTAGAACCAAAGAAAATAAAAATAAAAATCTTTAAAAAAAAAAACATAAATTTAACTCCGGAAAATACGTAAAAATTACTCCTCAAATAAATACTAAAATTAAAATAAAATATTTGTTGTTAAACCCTCAACTTTGACATCCCACTGTATAATAATATATAAAACCCCATAAACCACCACAAAAAAAGGATTTAAAATCAACCGTAACAACTAAAACTATCACACAGACTCGCTCTTGTTTTAGAAATCAGAAAAAAGGTCGATACTCAATTTGACAAGGACTGCCCCCCTTAGAAGTATCATATTGGCTGGAACTCCAAGCGTCGCCATAGACGCACACTTATAGTTAATTAGTAAATGTTTCATAGGTGTCGTCTAGAGTTCTATTTAATGTAAGAATTGTATTAAATTGAAATATAATTACATTTCCGTTTAAATAAGGTAAACACACCTTCGATATAAATGTTTGCATTTAAACTAAGTTATCAGCATTCTTGATGAAAAAGATCATCGCGAAAAAAAAAGAAAGACAAAGAAAACCCTTTCAGCCAATCTTTTCTGTAGGGAAACAATGCTTTTCCAAAAAACATCGCCTTTTTGAAAAACGCTTTTATTATAAAATATTCTATTGTGTTTTTAACATAGTAAATTGACAATTTATTATAATTGAATCGAACCAAATGAAATGTTTCAATTATTTTAATTATTATATTAGTTTTAACTTGAATACAAACCCATATATATATATATATATATATATATATATATATATATATATATATATATATATATATATATATATATATATATATATATATATATATATATATATATATATATATATATATATATATATATATATATATATATATATATATATATATATATATATATATATATATATATATATATATATATATATCCACAATTAATTATTATTTTTTTTAGCTTTTAAAAACTCTCAAAACTATTATTAAAGAGCTATACTTTAACAACTTGTTTCAAATACTCGTGTTTAAGATTTGTCATTAGGAACCGGCTATTGCTTTAGAAAAATGTTGTTTTAAAATAAGTTAAGAATTTATATTCTCTATTCCATTGCTATAGTCTATCTCGTTACAACATCTATTTTTTCACAAAATTTCAATTCCATTGAAAAAAAAAGTTTTTTACGCTGCTTTTATAAACATTTTATTTGGCCGTCAGTTTGTTCCACCATTTCCCATTCGTACCAAAATTTTGGTAAAATTTTGAAATTTAATTCTTGTGGAAAATTTGAAATCAATCGATTGAGTAGTTGTTTAGACTGAATTTTTCAACAATTTATTATGCTGCTGAATCTTATCATATCATTACCACACATTTGATTTTCGTGCAAAATTTGAGGTAATCTGGATAAACGGTTTTTAAATAATATTTGTTTTATCATTTGACTAGCTATTTTGTTCTGCCATATTGGATGTTTACCAGTTTCATCCCCATATAATCCTTTATTTTTCACCAAGTAAAAGTAGTAGTAATGAGATGGGGAGAACAAGCCCAGCAACAAGGCTTGAAAGGCCCTTTTCGCTAACCCTGATCCCACCCACCTCACTCCACTTCCCTGCGAAGAGATTTTTGATCAAAATTTAGAGTCAATCGAGTGAACAGTTTTTTACCTGTGGCTCAAACAGACAGACAGACCGTCAGATAGGCAACTCAATTGAGAAAATATATTTTTAACCGACTTCACAAAAGGAGGAGGTTCTCAATTCGACCTGTATGTATTTTTTATGTTTGTTCGCGCATATTGTCTAAACGGCTTGGCGGATTTTGATGAGTCAAACGCCAATTTATAGAGGACGTTTCTCTGGTGGTTCTATATATTTTGATCTGAAATCTGTTCACTTGTTTTTTTGTAATAATAATATAAAAAAATACAGGTATAAGTGTGATAAAGGCGGCCAATTTTATAATTAAAATTTACGTTTTTTGAAATTTCCTTTTCAAACTAAAGCATTGAGGTGTATAAAACACATATATATCTCTTTTCTATCCCGTTATGTAATTTTATATATACAGGGTCACCATGAAAATATGCAACCTCAAAATCTAGTATTTTACTCGACATTCTCGAAAACTGAACATTCAGTATGAATAAAACGTTATTAACCGACTACCCTCATTAAAATTTTTAACCGACTTCAAAAAAAGAAAAGGTTGTCAGTTTGACTCTTACAATTTTTTTTATGTTTGTATGTCGATTACTCAACGATGGTATGACCAATTTGGATGAAATTTTCAGGGGAGATTCAGAATATTGCCGGAGTGGTCCCATAACAAGCATATTAAAAAAATGGCTGACTGGCGGCGATTTTGTTGATTTTTATTTTATTTGTTATTTTATTTATTTTATTTTGTATTTTTATTTTATAAAAGGGAAGTATTGTACTCGTGAAAAAATCACTCTCCTAGATTTTTTCAGATATTCACGTTTCTGGGTCCCTAGATGACGAAAAACATGTTTTCTCAAGTCCGTGGGTCTGTCTGTCTGTCTGTTCGCGGCGTAGCTAAAAAACTACGTACCCGATTGACATCAAATTTTAGTCAAAAATTAAGGGTCATATGGGGATGACCTGGTAACATTTTGGTTAAATTCCAATATAGCGAAACAAAATGGCAGTCTAGTGAAATGTTAAAAAAAAATTATTAAAAAACTACTCATCCAATTTATTTCAAATTTTGCAAAAAACATCAATTATTATGTTGAAATCAAGTGGTAACATTTTGGTACGAATCCAAGATGGCGGAACAAAATGGCGGCTTAATAAGATATTTAAAAATTCAGCCTGAAAAACTTCTTAATAGTTTGATTTCAAATTGTGTGTCATAATTATTTGTGGTATAGAGGTCAACTAGTAAAATTGTGGTACTAATTCAAGATGGCCGATCAAAATGGCGGCCAAATAAAATGTTCGTAATCCCAAAAATCCTCTTAGGTTTTACACATCTTCACGTTTTAGTGTCCCTAGATGCCAAAAAATATGTTTTATCAATTCCGTCGGTCCGTGCGTCGGTCTGTCTGTCCGCCTTTCTGTCAGTTCGCGGCATGGCTTAAAGGCTACTTACCCTATTGACTTCAAATTTTGACCAAAAATTAAGAGTCATATGGGGATGATCTGGTAATATTTTGATAAAAATACAGAATGGAAAAAAAATGGCGACCTAGTTAAAAAAATTATTATGAAAAACTTGCTTACCCAATTTATTTCAAATTTTGCACAAACTGTTGGAATCAATCAGCAGAGATGACCTGGTAATATTTTGCCAAAAATTTAATATGGAGGAAAAATTTTAGTTAGAGTGGTATTTTTTTTGGGGTTAAGATCTAGTAAAAAAAACAAGTCTTTTTTAAATTGTCGACGTTTCGCAACTTAATGGTTGCATCATCAGAACACATATATAGATTATATATCTTGCATGAACCCCATATTACCAGTCTTTACCTACTCCGTTGGTCCGCAGAGATTTCCCAGATATTAAGTTTCTATGGTTTTCGTTAACGATACTCTTGTTGTTATGTTAGAGTAGTGTATTATTTGGGGTTAGGATCCAGTAAAAGAAAACAAAAGTCTTTTGTTTAAATTGTCAACGTTTCGCAACTTTATTGTCGCATTCTCAGGACACATAGATAGATTTTATATTCAGCATGAAACCTGTATCATCAGTTTTTACCTACTCCGTGGGTTCGCATCTTCTTGTTGTTAGAGTGGTGTTTTATTTGGGGTTAGGAAATATCTGCGAACCAATTCAACACGACACGTAGCAAAATGGCGATATGTGTCAATGTAAAAACTACTTATTGAATTTATTTTAAATTATGCCCTAAAGATAAGTGTAGCATAGGTAGAAAGAAAATGGTAAAATATTGGTAAGAATCCAATATGATGGAACAAAAATAGCGCCCAATAAAAATGAAGACAGTATATCTAACACATATATATGGTGACTGTGTACTGACACTTCACTATTTCTAACAAATGGAAAAAATCATAACGAGTGAAGTTCTTTACTTTACCGATGTGTTTTTGTTTGTAAATCGATTACTCCGCGATGAAGTGATCAATTTGGATGAAATTTTCAAGGGATACTCAGGATATTGCTGGAGTGGTCCCAAAGCAAGACTATTAAAAAAAATGTTAAAAATGGCGTCAAGATATATTGCAAGAAGTTTTTTTAATATTCTACTCTCGCGTCCCGATTCTTTGCGTTCGCCATTATATCAGGAAAAAAATATTATGCAGTGGAATATTTGTTACACCTGATTTTCACAATACACCTCGTACAGACAAAACTAAAAAAGATGAAATAAAAAATTTTATAAAAAAATTAAACCGACTTCCTGAAGTCGGCGCTAAACTAATAAGTGACAGTAAGACCTTAGACGAGTAGTATTAGATATCAAAGAACCGAATTACTGAATACATGATTATATTTTTGTAATCAAATAATTAAGAATAAGTTTAGCGGCGACTTCACGGAGTAAAATTTTAAGGTGGAATAAAATATTATTTTTCACTTTTTAGTTCATTTTTTTGTAAACATTTTTATGGCATCTAGAGACCTTGAAACATAAAAAGCTGAAAGAACCTCGGAAGGTGAATTTTTTCACGATTACAATACTGCCGTTGTTAGAGTAACTTATAGTCATAATGGGTTTTCTTTTTGCAGTAATATACTCTTAGTGTATTGTCTAATAATTTAATGAAAAACCTTAACATCTATGACGTAAATTATTGATAAATATTTAAACTACTTAAAACATAAAAAACAATAAAATGATACAAAATTAATAGTTCCAGAAATAATGTATTTAGCGATTACCACACTATTTAAAAGTTATTACGCTTTCTAGGCTTAGTACTTTGCTTATCTAGTATTATTATAATGTAGTATTTACCGAAAATAAAAACAAAAAAAAAAGGATATTTGATGAGAATTGGTGCATTGCAAAGACCTCAAAAATGTTTTAGACATTTTGAAAGGAGAACTTTCCTTGTGAGACAAGCCAGGCTGGTGTTATTGTCAAATAATGGATCTAAAGTTTTCTACGTTCGTAAGCATCTAATGTTTTTTTAAACAAAACTTTTTCGCAACAAAACTATTTTTCCCTGAGAAAAGCGAAATATATTATAGAGTTTATATAATATGTATGAAGTTATTTCCAATTCATTACCTACATATTATATAAAAGGCCATCTTTCCTGTGAAAAGATAAAACATAATACCGAATAAAACATCTATAACTTTAATTTTGGAATATATATATATATATATATATATATATATATATATATATATATATATAGAACTGCACGCGTAATCCTTTGTCTCATGTCTTCGGCTGTAGTTGGAGCAGTCACCATGACTTTTTCTTTGACAAAACCCCAGAAGAAAAAATCAAGGGGGGTTAAGTCTGGAGATCTCGCAGGCCAATTTACTGGTCCCCCAAATCCAATGTTGCTCTGGAATAATTGGCATCAATCTTCGCAAGTCATTTCGAAGGAAATCGCAGTATCGCTGTTCATTAAGATTATCATCGAAAAAATGAGGTCCAATAACAACATCGCCAAATACCCCACAGTATTAGTACACAAGTATTTATCGACCAAGGGTTTACTGTTCGCATCCAGTGTGGATGCACATTGTGACGATTGACTTGACTATGGTTAGTGAATGAAATAAAATAAATAAATAAATAAATGCTTTATTGTCAATGTTGCTTCTTTAGAAAATATTATGTTTTCCAGTGAGTTGTTTTCATTGATCCATAGTCGAAACCACCGACAAAATTGGTCTCTCGAAGTGTCCATACAATTCTTGATGTAAGGTCATATGGTAAGGATGAGATTTAAAATATATGTTTTACACACGTGCAATTTACTGGTCCCCCACGTCCAATCCATCTGTTAGGGTAAGTGTCATTCAATATAGCACGTGCTTCTCGACAGTAATGTGGTGGCGCGCCGTCTCGTTGGAACCGAATTGCTTCACGTTGTTGCTCTGGAATAATTGGCATCAATCTTCGCAAGTCATTTCGAAGGAAATCGCAGTATCGCTGTTCATTAAGATTATCATCGAAAAAATAAGGTCCAATAACAACATCGCCAAATACCCCACAGTATTAGTACACAAGTATTTATCGACCAAGGGTGCCGATTAGCGACTGTTCGCATCCAGTGTGGATGCACATTGTGACGATTGACTTGACTATGGTTAGTGAATGAAATAAAATAAATAAATAAATAAATGCTTTATTGTCAATGTTGCTTCTTTAGAAAATATTATGTTTTCCAGTGAGTTGTTTTCATTGATCCATAGTCGAAACCACCGACAAAATTGCACCCGTCTCTCGAAGTCCTGTCCATACAATTTTTGATGTAAGGTCATATGGTAAGGATGAGATTTAAAATTGTGCCAAATCCTGAGAACGGATGTTTTGCACATCCCGGTGTCTTTGGATAGTTCTCGATCGAAAAAATAAGGTCCAATAACAACATCGATACCCCACAGTATCGACCAAGGGTGCCGATTACCAATATGAGGGTTGATTAGCTACTGATCCCATCCAGTGTGGAATTGTGACGATTGACTTGACTATGGTTAGTGAATGAAATAAAATAAATAAATAAATAAATGCTTTACCGCCATGTCGTCGTTCGTTTTGGTTTTCCTCCTGCTGCTGCATTTTCTGAATAAGAGTTGGCCGGTCTGGCGACTCCTAATCTCTAATCGTTTGAACGCCATGTGAGATTTTGGTGGTAAGTGGGGAAATCTTACCGCCCAAAGTTCAGAAGCATTGCGATAGTTTTTTCTACATTCTCCGAGAATTAATAACATGTCAACTTGGCAGTCGAATTCATTCATTTTAAGGATAGGTAGTTAAAATCTCAACTAAGATTATTAAATAGGAACAGAAATAACACAGCTAAATAATAAACGAACAGAACTTAAAAGAAAACAATAAACGAACACAACGAACACTTATTTTAACAAGACGCTTAAACTAAAGACTTTAAATTCGAAGATAATTTAAGAAAACTACTGGCAATATCATAACATGTCAAGTCGTTCGTTGTCATGATAACTGCAGTAGTGGCGGCTGGTGAATCATCGCTGCAGTGCCGCAGAGCTCCCAAAAAAATCAGGAAAAAAATAATTAACTACATAATCTAACCAAAATACCGTATTTTTTTACCCAGTTGACATGGTAATTCTCGGATGTAGAAAAAACAACGATAATGCTTCTGAACAAAGTGGTTGTCATTTCAAACACCTATTATAATAAAATCATGTACCTAATATTAGTTTTTTCTTCTGTTGAATTTCTTTTTAATTTTTGACATTAAATTATTCAATGATTATAACGTAGTTTTTTCCTGGAGATTACGAATCTGGAAAGAAAACTGCACCTTTTTATTTAACATTTAAAAATTACTTCCCATCCCTAAAAAGTGGTGACTGCTCCAACTACAAACGAAGACATGAGAGAAGGGATTACGCGTGCAGTTCTTTTCGAAAGAGAGTTGATGTATGTTTAGAACAAAATGGCCGTCATTTTGAAAATCTGATAAAATAAAATCGTGTACCTAATATCAGTTTTTTCTTCTGTTGATTTTCTTTTTAATTTTGTTGAATTTAGCGTAGTGACATTGACATTGACATTAAAGTATTTATTGATTATAACGTAGTTTTTTCCGGAGATTACGAATCTAGAAAAAAAAAACTGCACCTTTCCATTTAACATTTAAAAGTTACCACCCTAAACAGTGGAAAGGGTTAAAACATTACTTACTCCGTCACAAAATGTCCCCCAACAATCCATTGCATCCCTAGAAATTTCATTTATTTTAAAAACAGGATAGGGAATTATTTTTGTTTTTTCAGATGTCAAAAAAAATTCAAATAAATGACGTCTCTAAAAGTTACATGAATCTGTGAAAAGAGTATATGAAAGTCTTAATTAGTTCGAAAGTTACAAGTAAAAAATAGCTTGAGAGCTGTCGCAATATTTTATCAAAATAAATTACTCCTCTAAAAGTCACATCGAATTTTGAAAATCGTATTTAAAAAATTAGTTAAGGAGAAAAACAGTTTTTTTTGCAAACTTCACCTCGCAATTGCAACCCCTGTATATATTCCAAGACCCTTCATAAATCATCCACTTTGTGTGTCGTTTTGAGTACTTACCGGCGCCGTAACCAGTTTTTCTCAAGTTTAAATCTGTTTTTCTCAGTAATTTTTTATCTCTTTAAGGGGGAACTGCACGCAATATTATGGATCATTTGCAAGCCATCCGCCGCTGCAATATTATGTTAAAACTATAAGAGATATGTATTAGCTTCAATGTGATTTTAATAGGGAAATATGTATAGTTGGGCACTAAACGCGAATTTTTATAAAAAAATCAAATCTAAAATTATAAAATAGAAGTAGATTTGTCAATTTTCGACCATTTTTTGACCACTTTTTGACGCAAATGTCGTCGCATATAATTTTTTTTCCACAAAATGGCTCTTTACCGCCTTGCACTGATCCTTTGTCTACGTAACTGCAAAATTTGAGACGGTAAATCGTACTCCTGTCTTTGTATTTCTGCAGCGCGTGAACTCTTTTGAACCCATTTTTAAACGAAATGTAATTTAAATTGCCTATACATAATACATTTTTTTGAGGTCGGACGTGCAGGAGTTTTTCTCTAATACGTAGGTACCTTTTCATCTTACTTTGAACTTGACTAGACCTTGTCGCTGGATTTTCACTTTTTGCGTGCAGTTCTCCCTTACGCGTAAATGTACAAACATAATTCGAAACGATAAAAAATATCAATGAATTATTTATATTAAACAAACCAAAACTCAGCCTTGACATCTATCACAACTGACATGTCAAATATCTTTGTAAAACCCTAGGCCAAGGCCACCTATCATTTCACGTCGTGTATGGATCGGTGCCCATCGATTTTTGACTGAAGTGTGCACTTTTTTCTTTAAATCGAATTTTCACGTAATTGCTGAGTAGTTAGAGGGAAATATTATTAGAGCGTTTTTGTAGCCAAATAAATGCTTCATCTGCAGGTCTGGAAATAATTTCGATTACTATTCGCAGTAAGTGGCAAAATGAGGTTAAAGTTGGAATATAAATTGTCAAATTTAAAAAATTGCAGTAATTTAATTGTTATAGATATAAACTCGAAATTTGGTCAGTCTACCTAAAAATATCTTATTTCGTAAATAAAATATCATATGGGCGTAGATATGTTAGTTTCCCTATAATACAGGATAATGTTAGAAAATGTACCCATTCTTGGAAACTTTGTAAGCCTTGTCACCTTCTTAGTGCAACCCCTGTATATAATCCAGGATCTTTTCTAAATAGTCCATTCTGTCTAGCTTTTTAAGCACTTTTTTTATAAAATAGAAATTGTGACTAAAAAAAAAATAATTTTTTTATACCTTTTCCGAAAAATCTCAGTTTTTCTTAAAAATTTCTATTTTCTCGCCATTTTTCCGACAAAAATGCATTAAGATTTTTTCTCCTAGATATTTCCTATGAAAATCGTCTTCTGGAAAATTTCGATAGGAATCACCCACTTTGAGATATAGGTAAGCGCAAGAGAGTTCTATAAGACCAGAAAACCATCGTTCCAGAAAGTTTAGTCAGAAAAAAAATTAAAATTGCGACGTCAACCATGTTACATCGAAGTTGGATTTTTTCGTCAACTTTGCGAGACCATATCTCCGGTATCAAAGGTGGTACAGAAAAATATTTCAAACAAATCTCGAGGTCCATGTCTCGTCTAAGAATTCATATCAAAGTCATCGCCCTATCTCTAATAGTTTTCGAAATATACCCACCGAAAGGTGGAAAAACACGGTTTTCTGAAATAACACGACCGACACCAGGTTTTCGTCTTCGAGTGTGACAGCCATAGTAACAAACGGCCGCGAAGCGGACGTTTTTTTAACAAGGGAGAAAAATAGCATAAATCTTCCAAAAGCTAATCGACATTGGGGAGCCGACCCCAAAGTAACCATAATGTTCTATAAGGCCTGTCAGGGCAATTATTGATTATTCTATTTTTTTATGGAACAGCCACGAAGGCTCGATTGATAAAAATCGATAGATTACAATATAACGCTTCGCAAATTGACACTGGAGCTGTGCGATCTACTCCGGTCTATGCCTTGCTGACAGAAACCGGTGAGCAACCTCTGAGCCTAAGAAGATTATTTCTTGCTCAAAAGTGCCTTACTGAGAACATATTCCTGAATAATGACTTTCTTCTCAATAAACTGTCAAATGTTGCTATTCATAACCTAAGTTCAAAGTATTGGATCCACAACAACTCTCCTCCACTGCAGATGCTTTCACCGATACAGCCGTATTTCATAACGAAGTTGCTACATATAAGATCCTACCATTTTTCACTGGAAATTTGGAAAATCTTTCAATAAATCCCGATATTACTACTCCACAATATACAGATTCTCTGAAGCTAAATAACGGTGTAGTTAATGAAATTATTAACTTTTCACCCGGTGTTGTACCGGTTTATACAGATGGTTCCAGAATACCGGAAGGAGTCGGATGTACATTATCTGTCTCTAGCGAAAATATTATTGGATCCTTTCAAGTTCATCCCAATTCCTCAATCTTTACCGCCAAGGCATGTGCTATCAGGCAAGTTTTAAATTAACTTAATCAGACCAAGTCTTCTTCGAACTACATAATATTGACAGACTTAATGTCATGCCTAAAAGCCATTGAGAATAAAACAAAGAACCAGTGGCGGCTCGTGAGTATATTGAAGGGTGAGGCTACATGAGGTTAATTTTGTTTAAATGTGAATAAATTGCCACGTCACCCATGAGGTATTATTCTGCGACGCGTTGACCTTTTTTTTTAATGGAGGTCATCGCCAATAGCCCTACTAAACCATTAAAAACTAAAAAAATAAACTCTAAAAAAATTAAATAAAAAGTAAACAAAACAAGTAAAATATGTACACCTATCACTAAAATATAGCGGTGATTGCGATAATAAAAACATAATTTAGTTTATTAAAACTTAAAATAAATAGTTGTATGAAATAAGATAAAAAAACTACTTTTTGTACATTAAATCTATACGTCTGTCTTTTAAGGTTGCAAATTTATCTATAATTTGGTCGTAAAAGTTTTGGTCTTCACTAAGTTCTGACAGTAATTCCTGCTCTATTGACATCATTGCTAAACCCGAAAGCCGTTCTTGTGTCATTGTGTTTCTTAGGTAGGTTTTGATCCGTTTAAGACATGAAAAATTTCGTTCGGCCGATACACTTGTTGCGGGAATAGTTAAAACTAAATTAAAAAGCTTATATGCTTCCGCAAAAATTGCTTTAAAATCTTTAAATAACAAAGCTAGACTTTTTTCGACATCTAAATTTGAAAATTGTTCATCCCTATACAATACAGAAAGCTCATTCTTTAATCTATCTCTGTCAAAAATGTTTGGATAATTTTTTAATAAATTATTTAATAAGTCGTCTGGAAAGCATTTAACATATTCCGAATATTTTGTGCAATCGACTAAAGCAAAGAAATTTTAATTATTTAAATTTTCAAACCGCGTCCCTAATTGAAGAATTATACAATCTATTATTTCGAAATATAATATTTTATATTTAGTAAAAATATCAAAGTCGCTAGAACATTGCCCTCGACGTGTGTTAGTTGGCAGAATAGTGGCTTTTTTAGCAATACTGAAAAGTTCTTTGAAATGGTCCTCGTTTCTAAATTCAATAATTGGTTGCTTGGCAAGGTTTATTTGCGAAATGCAGTAATTTATATCTAAATGCTTTAACTGTAATATTTGAAACAGTACATCAATGCAACTAAAAATTTGTTTTTAAATATGCGTTAAAAGGCAAAATTCGAAATCATTAAAATGCTTTAGAAATCCTTTTGCACCATTAATAGATTCTGTTCCAGAACTTAAGTCATTAATAATAGTTTCAAATACTATAATTAAATTGTCCCATTCATTAGCCACTAAGTTTAAAATTTTAGACCGTGTATACCATCGCGTTTCTACAGCTCGCGGAATTCTTTTACCTACTATCTGATTAAGCACAAAAGACCGTTTTGGTGATTGGTGGAAATAATTTGGAATTCCTAATAAACTGGCAAAAAATATACGACTTTAGGTAATCAGTTTTGTTCCCTGTTGTAAAACTAGATTTAATCTGTGGGCGCAACAATGAGTAAACATAGCTAAAGGAGCAATAGATCTAACTTTTTTGTTGAAGCCCATTTATTTCACCTGCTATAACACTAGCCCCATCGTAACACTGCGCGACCAATTTATTTTTAAAGTCATAAGGCTCTAAGCTGTTTTGTATTAAATGAAAAAGGCTCTCTGCTGTTCTATTATCGCTAACGTCAAAAAATCCTAAAAATCTTTCTTTTAAAGATCCGTTGGTCACATACCTAACTGTTATCGAACACTGTGATTTTTCTGTTATATCAGTACTATCATCCGCAATTACGCCAAAAAAACAACAATCGGTGTCATTGATTTCTTTTTTTATATATTCTTGAATATAGTCATGTATGCAACCAGTTAGTTCATTTTGTATAGTCTTAGATTGTCCCGTAAAAATATTACTAAATTTAGCACAATGTTCAGTAAGTTCGGCATTTCTTTTTATTAAGCATGCAAATATTTCCTTAAAATTGCCACGGTTAAAAGAATCTGTTGTTTCATTATGACCTCGAAATGCCAAGTCCTGTTTACCCAAAGTAATAGTAACATCAATTAAATAATTTAATAATAAACGGTTTTTTCGAACATTTTCATTATAAACAATTTTATTAAGACTTGCATTTTCTTGTAGTGCATCCGCAATAGTCGCCCTATTTTGCTCCAGTCTTGTAAGTGCTACCGAATTTTTAATATGCTCTCTTGAACTTTCATGCGATTTTACTGCTCGTGAAAAATTTTTTAAATCCGAATATCCGCCCCCTGAACTCCAATTATTTTTGACGCAACCTAATAAAATACAAGGCCAACAATATAAGCTTTCTTTATAAATACTTCTGCCACCTATAAGTTTCGTACCAAGATATTTGAAAAGTTCTTGAATATTTTTTACCTTGCCTCTTATCGTTAAATATTGCTAAAATTTTCGGCGTCGGACGGCTACCTAATATGTTTCTTTTCAGTTTCGCTTCTTCTTAAAATAGGCGTTTCAATTAATGAAGCAATAATGTCGTGAATAGGATTCATTTCAAAAGCAAAAAGCAAATACAAAAAATGGAACGGTCCAACTTACCAAATCAAAACAAAACAAAAACTTACTCACGCGTATTTATTCACCTTAAAAGACAGAACGCCCTCAATCAGCGATTATCGCAATCTATTTCCTATTTCTTTCTCAGCCGCACGCACCACGTAAAAAGAAGCCGTTGGAATATTTCGCTAGTCATGTGATTTAAATAACCAATAAAAGCATATCCAAGCTACAGATTTATCGCCTCAAGAATGCAATAGAAAACGAGTGCATTGGCAATCGCCATCCCGTAATCAGGTGACTCGCCTGCATCGGCACCGGCCGTTGATAAATAGGTCAGAAGTCGAAACTTTCCAAGCTAAAATTATTTCGCCTCATTCGAGAGCACTTTCTTTAGGAATGGGTTTGCACGGATTGCACGGTCGGTTTTTTGAGGTGGTCAGAATTTATTTCCTAAAATATTTATTATGGGATTATATTTTGTTTTTATTTTAATATTATTATGTTGTAAAACTGTTAAAAAGTATATTTCTAATTGGTAATAGATAAAAAGTTATATAAAAAAATTCTCTTTTCCTTTATTTTGGGGGTGAGGCGCGGCCTCAGAGGCCTACCCTGACGAGCTGCCACTGCAAAGAATGTATATAAAACTCCCCTTATGTTCGAAATTCTTCAGAAAATCGAAGAACTGTTTCAATCAAACAAAAATATCATTCGTTTGGGTAAAGAGACATAGTGGAATTGTGGTTAACAATAAAGTTGATTTATATGCCAAAGAAGCTGTTGAGCACGGTACCGAAATACCTGGACTGCAATACTATGACATATTGCCTGATCTTAAGGTACAAATAAAACACTACACGAGGAATATTAAAACACTACCTCGTAAATCTACCATAGAAGACGTTTTGCTAACCAGAAAACATTTTATACAGCCTATATTAGAGCATTTTTTGGTCATAGAAATTTGCGCTGTATGCTGCATAAAACGAATCTAAACTATTGTGCAATTGAAGTTCAATTTTTTAAAAGTAAATCTGAACTTAAGTGGCTATAACCTGTAAACAAAATGGTTTGTTTACAAACGATTTTTAACATTTTGTAGGCTTATGTTTTGTTGTTATTTATATGGTATGTGTGTTTTAAGGGTTGCTTTGGTCCTGGTCAGAGAATTTGCAAATTTGAAATTATTTTAATTTTATATGTATATATTCAGTAAATGGGTTCTTAGGACAAAAACTAATTTCTCAAAATTTTTATATCTGGTTTGTTTCTTTTTTATTAATTTTTTTCTTATAATACGCATTTTTTTCAACAGTTTCCTCTCTAAATTAATAACTTTTATTAAAAACCTACTATTTTGATCGTTTTGGCTTCTCCAAGGACGTTTTGAGAAAAAATTAAATACAATTTGCCTTTAGTTAATTTTTTCAGACCCTTACATATCTTTCTTATTTTCTTAAATTAGGCTTTGTCCCCTGAATCCCGGAAAGTGTATTTTTACTTTTTCTTATTATTTTTTATTCAAACTTCGGGACAGTTTTTTAATTTCATAGAATTATTACCCGTAGGAATTTTGATAAATTTTAAACTTAATTTTTTTAACATAAATACTACTTCTTAAATTATCAATACTAGGCTCTTTTTAATTAAAGTTATACCTAACTGAGTATGTTTTCTTGTTTATTAGTAACCCTTCATATCCCGAGTGTCCCAAAAATATATAATAATTAAAACCATTATACAGGGTGGGGCACAATTTATCCTTCCATCTCTAAACTACTGAACGGTACTTTTTAAATGAACCTTGCAGGATATATACAGATCAGATACAGCTACATTCTAAGTTATTCTCAGGTATACACGGTTTGTCAAAAATACGTGGCATATCAAAGTTACATTTTTTTTAATGGATTACACTGTATTTTATTGTATATTTGAATTCCCCAATAAAAATAAGGTTAAATTTTAATTAACTAAAGGTTGCCTATACCTAATTACGGTATAACTACACTTACTAAAAAACACGGATATTATTAAAAAACAATTGGACTAAGATATAACTACAGAACCCTAAATTGCAATTGAAACTGTAATTTCTTAAGATTCTTCTTTAATTCAAATGGTTTGTTTGCAAACGCTTTTTTACATTTTTTAGGCTTATGTTTTATTAATTTTTTTGTGGGACCTAATCCTTTGAGCACGTTTTTACGTAATGCAGTACTTAATGGTACCTTCAGCTTTTAGTTCGGTGCCATTTATTCCAATAAATGCCAAATCCAATAAATTGTTGGTTTGGAAAAACAAAAGCTTTAGAAAATACCATAGAACATACAATATCAAATTTAAATCCTTGTGATTGGTGATTGGGATCGAACCGTCAGAATAAAAAGTTAAAAATTGCCATTTTGTTATGGACAAAATTTGCAATGAAAATGTTAATTAGGCAACGCCTCAAATACAGTGAGTAAAACATTAAAAGCAATTAAAATATTTCAGTTTTTTTGTTTTCAGCAGTCTTAAAAAGATAAGTTTTACAATGTCTAACTTTGTGGTTCTTAAAACTTTTTTCCCCCTCGCCTGTATCGTAAGCAACCTATTTTGACACTGCTTTGACAGACGTAAGTGAAATTTACTCAACAAGGTATTGGTTGCCCTTAACGACAGGATGTAATGCAACTTACATCCCTAGGGAAATAATAATCTAAAATTACTATAAGTAGCTTTAATTTTTGATTTCATCAACATATTACAAAAATCCCGTGATATTAATTGAAATGAATATTAATGGTACAATTATTACAATTATTCACATTATTAACAAAATTTGGAAACATGTTTCTTCTTGATGTATATTACATTTTCTGACTCCACAGATCCTTCATTTCTAACCAATGTTTTTGTAACTATGGAAGCACTGCAAGAGACTTCTTGCTGGGTCTTATTGTATAAAATTTTATTCGCTAATCCTTTTTTATTATTGAGGTTCTCAGCTACGTAACTTTCCGCAATAGTAGCGGATCTCCATCCATCATGTTGCTTGATAGCTAATACATCAACTCCAGTATTTGCTAATAAAATTGTCGACGTTCTTCTAAAAGAGTGTCCAGTATACATTTTGAAGTTCTCAAACTTTAGAAATTTCGCAATTTTACTTGGAATTGACAAAAACGTATTTTTCCCGGCAGGCTGGTTTAAGCACTTTCCATTTTGATATCGCATAAAGAAGCGCGGATTAATAGTCGTCATGTGGGATCTTGTATCAACGTACTTTTGAATTATTTTGAAATGACAAACCTGAGTGCCGTCACTTTTTGTCACTATAAATGTACGTGTGACACTCCATTTTTGGAGTCAGAAATGGTCACAATTATGACTTCTTGACTTATTTTAACATTGTCCATTTTCATTTCACACAGTTCATTAGAATGGCACGCTCCAGCAACTCATTACCATTACGACCTTCATCAATAAGTATATATCATTGAGGGCTTCAAACATGAACTTATTCACATCTTCTCTGTTAAACACATTCGATTTTTTGGGCTTATAACTATCATTTTTTCTTTTCAAAAATGCTCTAAGTTTTGGATACTTAGAAATGTCTATATTTTCCTCTATAAAAAGAGTGGACTCCAACATCGAATCCTCACACCATAAGTTTGATGGGGACTTCAATATAGCACTTTTTTCATGGAAATACGCCAAAAACAAGGTTTCTGAGACTGCAGTAGCCGTCTTGCTTTGGCACCAATTCTTAAAGGATTTATATGCTGCTTCATACCTTTTTTTCGACTTTTCCGGTAGTAGAGATAAACAAGCAATATTTGCTGATTCTTCTATGTCTGAAATATCTTCAAACTTTTCGCTATGAATTGTTAACTTGACATTGTTAATAAATTAAAACTGCTTATGTCGCTCTGGCCACTGATCATAGCTGCCTTCATAATTTAATGAGAATGCTATCGAATGTAATGATAATAGAAATCCAAAAATATATCCAGCATTTTCTGGTAAACATACAATACAGGAAGGGGGAAAATCTTATATGCTATATGGGATGTAAGTACATTAACCAGTCTCGAACTTTTTTGCCAGTCCTCGTCCTCGACTGGTAAATGTTATTTACATCCCTTATAGTATAAATAACTATTACGTCATACTTTCTGCGAGATTTCCATGATCATGAGCATCGAATGTGCAACAAATGGTATAAAGTTTTTGACATTTTAATTTTTTTTTATACAACCGGTATCGAAAAACTAGTGATAAATAACATACATAATTAAAAAATTCCAAAAAAATTTAAATTTAAGAAAATATATGCATTAACATTACTGAGTTTAATAAAATATTGAAATATTATTCTGTCTATGGTTAATATTTTCATGAAATTTAAAAAGTTCTTAACCACTGTTTTTCAATATACAAAATTCAAAATTTAGGAAAAAGTCTAATTTCTGAGAATTAATTACGGTTCATTTAAAAAGAAAGAATCGTTCAGTAGTTAGAGACGGACGTGTAAGTTGTGCCCCACCGTGTATAAAGGTTTTAATAATTATATATTTTTTGGTCGCTCGGTATACGAAGACTTACTAATAAAGAAGAAAACATCTCAATTAGGCACAACTCTATTTAAAAAGTGCCTAGAATTGGTAATTTAAAAGAAAGTAGTTTTTATACTAAAAAAAATTAAATTTAAAAAATAATCAAAATTACTCAGATTACGGGTAATAATTCTATGAAATTAAAAACCGTGGCGAAGTTTAAAGTCACTTTTATCAAAAATAGTAAGAAAAAGTAAAAATACCCTTTACGGAATTCAGGAGACAAAGTCTAATTTAAGAAAATAAGAAAGATATATACATATATATATATATATATATATATATATATATATATATATATATATATATATATATAAGGGTCTGAAAAATTATTAGTACGCCCCTGAAGTAAAATTAACATTCGGAAAGGCAAAATTGTATTCACTTTTTTCAAAATTTCCTTGAAGAAGCCAAAACAAATAAAAGAATAGTGTTTTTAAAAAGACTCTTTAATTTGGAGAGAAAATGTTGAAAAAGATGTGTATTGTAAAAAAAAAAATTAAAAAAGAAACAAATTCGATATCAAAATTTTGAAAAATTAGTTTAATCAATTAAAAGTGCAAAGCCAAAAAAAAAAGTTTAGGGTTAATGCCCTATAGTTATTTTCCGAATATTTAAATGCAATACGAAACAGCGGGTTTTTTTTTGTATTACGTTTCTTATGCACTACTTTACGTATCGTTTTTAGCAATTATTGCAAGCAAATAAAGGTGTAGTTAGATTAGAGCAGTAATAATAAAAACATAAGTGTTTATCTTTGTGCGTTAAAAAGATTGCCCTGGCGTATATGTACAAAACAGTATTTAATCAACACATAATTAACATATATTAATGTACCTATATATTTTAAAATTTTTGATTCTAAAAATTAGTAATTCGAAGGCTTAATAACTTACCAGATCCTTTTTAGCATGATTGTTTTAAAGTTAATTATATTAATTTTAGTCGCAATGGTCCATGTTCAAAATGTTTTTTCGCTTGGTGAAAATGGCAACATTTCCGAATTAGAAGAACTAATAAATAACCGAATTGAGTCTTCCAATAATTATGTAATTCCTAAAGATAATTCTCATCTGCTACAAACAACAAGTGATGAGACGCAAGGTTTGTAAAATATTTTAATCTGTAATATGCTTTGTAGGTGGCATATTGTGGATGAAAAAGTACCATTTTTATTCAAACCTTTGTGCAAGAAATGTATACAATATTTTTTACAGTAACTAAACATATAGGTATTTGTATTTTTGGAAATTTCTCTGTCATCAGTTAATTAAAAATAATGAAAAAACTTTCAAATTATATGCTACTCTACTCCTCTTTATTTAAAGTTATCAATCAAAACATATTCATAGGTGTAATAATTATTTATTAGGAAATTATTTAAATAAAAGTTTAGAGAAGTTGTATCACTTTTTGTTTTAATTATCACTTTGAAGAAAAGGTGTCATTTTCTTTGTTGTTCTCTTCTGTATGTTTAATGTATGATGTTTTCTGAGTCTTTCCTCGCTGATTGCAAACATACTCGAAATAACATTTCAGTTACTTATGTCTGTTGGTGGCTTTCAACTAAACGACTGGACTTACATGCATAATTTTGGACAACACAATATTTTCAATATTAGAATTACGATAGTGAGTTGCGGTTTTTCGCACTGTCTAGCACGCGTATAGAGTTAGGACCTAGAAGGGGTTCTAACCGTTGCGTTGTTCTAAAAACAGTTTCAGTTTTAAAAATAAATTGTTATATGGCCAGATACATTTTTATTCAACATATGCTATTTATTGACATCTTTATAAAGCTGGCAGTCGTGTTATTTACAGAATGTTTATTATATAGTTATGTTTAATAATTTTGTTCAGTATTTTGTGGCGTAACGTTGTATCATAAAATTACCAATATGTTAGAAAAAGCTAAGATAAAGATATATATATACAGTGTGATCCATTTAAAAGCGGAACACCCTAATATCTCAGGAATTAACTACCAGGTTAGTTTTAATTTTTGGTGATGTGCATGGATTTAAAATGCGACAGAAGATATTAGCGATTTTTTTAACAAAATTTTGGTTCTTATACCAAATTTCAACAAAAAAAAGTCAGTAGCTTTGGGAAAAATGCATTTTTTTTATTTCAAAGGCAGAAATCTCCTAAACCATTGACTTGATCAAAAAACACCATTTTAGATTTTTTTTATTATTTTAATGATCTTTATTGGATTCTAGTAAAAAGATTGCTTTAAGACATTTTTTTTTATTTTTATAATTTTAATAAAAATTATTAAGAAACACAATAGCAGAGGTGAAGAACTGGAACATTCTTTAGAGTAGTAAAATTAATAAAATATTCAAAAATTCAGTCTGAAAAACTACTTAATGGGCTGATTTCAAATTGTGTGCCATACATAATTGTGGTATACAGATGAACTAGTAAAATCGTGGTACTTGCCTGACTGTCTGATATCAGTTTACGGCGTAGCTTAAAAACTACTTACCAGAGTCACATCAGATTTTGGTCAAAAATTATGGGTTATATGGGGATGACCTGGTAATATTTTGGCAAAAATCCAATATGCCGGAATAACATGGCGGCCTAGTGAAACGTTAAAAAAATCTAATTATTCAATTTGCCTCAAATTATGCTCAAAAATTATGTGTTTGGATAGGAATGAACGGATAACATTTTGGTATGAATATAAGGTAGCAAAACAAAATTGCGGCCTAATAACATTTTTAAGAAATCAGCTTAAAAACACTGCTTATTAGATTAATTTCAAAATTTGTGCAAGCATTAAGTTTAGACTGGTAAAGTTGTGGTACTAATTCAAGATAGCGGAACAAAACGGCGGCCAAATGAAATTTTTAAAAAATGAACGTAAAAAAGTCTTTTTCAATTGACTTTAAATTTTGCAGAAAAATTAAATGTGATATAGGAATAAATTGGCACGAATTCAACATAACGTAACAAAATGGTGGTGTGTGGTAATAAGTAAACAATTACTACATACATTACATTATCTTTAATTCGATGGGTCCACGGTTAGTTACATCCGCCGCACGATCTATATGTATTCTGTTACTTATAATCGTTAAAAAACAAAATAATACCAAATCTTCACAAAAATGTATTTATTTAGGCTCGACGCGTTTCGGATAAACAACTATTTTGAAGAGCATATAAATATATCACGTTAGCACATGAAAAACGTTACATTAACACATAATAGATCAACGTTTAAAACACCTAGATACATTAAAAACTTGTTAAATATCTACTGAAAGATGAACTTTAAATGTGAAAAAATCGTTTTATATCATTATGTTCTGACTTCACCCTGGATATGAACTCAACAAATTTATAGTCGTTTCTTTTTCAGATTACGGCACCTTTGATTTTATAGTAGTTGGTGCAGGTGCTGCTGGTTCCGTTATAGCAAGCCGAATATCGGAAATAAAGGAATGGAAGGTGTTACTGTTGGAAGCGGGTGGAAAAGACGACGATTTTGAAAAAATTTTAGGATTATTCACTTATAACTTTTTTTCTGACTTCAGCTGGGGCTATAATACTACTGTCCAAAAACACGGTTGTTTTGGTAAGAATAAAAAACTACATTTAATTTTGGTGAAAATTACCTAGTGAAATAGCTGACTTGTTTCAAAACTAAAATAATATTTAGTTCCTTGTTTAACAAAACAATTAGAAAACAAAGATTATGCCATATAGAAGACTTTTTTGCAAAACGATTAGTTTTCAATCCTAAATATAAAAAATAATGTTAAGTCTTAATACCATCTGCGACAATGTTAAGACCGACAAAGTGTCGTTTCGTATCTAATTGTTTCTAGATACTCATGAGTTGAGATATTTTATCATATTTTTCTTTTCGGAATACATATACAGGATATCAACGATATTACTAGCCAAGTTGTCATTTGCTCTATTTATAAGTAATGTATTAATCTGAAGTTTTCGGATGTTATATCCTGGGCTCAGGTGAAGATTTTGGTAGTTAAATATTCGATTTTTACCTCCAGTACAATCACAGAGAACATTAGCATTAGAAGACCAAATTATAGTGTTTTATACAGTTTTACGATACATTGAATGTCACTAAAATGCTTACAATTTCTCTTAACTCTTTCCGGCACAGCGGTATACCGTTTGACCACCAACCAGTGTCAGTTTTTTGTATGCTGGTACAAATGCTATACCACCTGTAACTTTTAGGCGCCATCTGTTGGCAGTCAAAAATAGGGTAGCGCAGATTGCATGTTGCTATTTTCTAATGTTCGTCTAACTAGTATTAGGTGGCGGCACATGTATTAGGATGAATTATACTTCGATTGGTCACATCCGAATAGAACACCCTGTAGTTACACTTCTTATGCTGTTGACAACGCAATTTTAGAGAGATAAGAGATGAATCATAGGTACCTGCACCGACCCGGCAGATGTTAACTCACATAAACATCATTATACTTCTTGCGTTGTAGACAAACGGAGCGAAGTGAAACGCGGCGCGACGGGAAAAAATTCCCTGAAAGATAAACAATATTATTATTTCGTGCCAATAGACTAAAGTTGTGAAGTGTGTGGTTGTTGTTTAAAATGGGAAAAACCCACAAAAGGAAGGGAAAAGAACTGGGTTCCATCAATCTTGCAACCTCGAATTAATTTACTTTTATCTCCTTTTAGCGAACCCCATCCAATTTGGAAACAACTTACCCTGGGTGCTGCAGTTTTATCAGGCTCGCCTACGGCAAGCAAAATATTCCAGAAGAGACTATGGATGTCATGCTAGCGTCCCTAAGCAAAAATACCTTAAAACAATACAATTCAACATATTCTAAATGGTGGCTATTTTGTGATGGTAATATTCAAAAAATGTTTCACCCTAGCATAGATACTATTTTATCGTTTTTAAAAACCGAATTTTCAAATGGAGCGCGATACTCAACCCTCAATACACATAGATCTGCACTAAATTTAATAAGTAAATCGGGCAAATCAGAAGTTGTTGTAAGATTTATGAGGGGAGTATTTAACCTACGGCCTCAATTTCCTAAGTATAAAGAAACGTGGGACCCAGAACCCGTATTAAATTACATAAGCTCATTAAAAATATCAGATAACATAACTTTAGAAAATTTAACAATAAAAATGATTTTGCTCCTAGCGCTTTGCTCGGCACAGCGAGTACAAACATTCTCAAAGATTAAAATTAGTAATATTCAGATTTTTGACGAAGGGGTTGAGATAAAATTTTCAGACATTTTGAAAACTTCTGGGCCAAAGAGGGCCCAACCCCATTAAAATTCCCATACTTCATAGAAAATAAAGAACTTTGCATTGCATCTGTCATCTTGTATTACATCGAAAAGACAAAATCTGTAAGGGAAAGTCAAGATATTCTTATTTTAACCATCAAAAAGCCCTATAGACCCACAACAACTCAAACACTAAGTCGATGGATTAAAAAAGGGTTAGAAAATTCGGGAATTGACGTTCAAAAATATAAAGCGCATAGCACCAGAAGTGCAGCGTCTTCGGCAGCCCTTAGGGCAGGCACTTCGGTGGACAGCATTAAAGATGCTGCGGGGTGGTCGCAAAGAAGCGAAACATTCAATAAATTTTATAACAAACCACTATGTTCAAAAGATTATTTTGCAAATTATATAAAACAAATATATAATCCAAAGAAAATTTAGTGTAGTTTTAAAGTTAGTTTGTTAAAACTATGTTAAGAATTATAATTAGTTTAGTAGGGTTTTGTTCTTTTGTTTAAAATATCTTCTCATATATTTATCATGATAGTTTTACTATTATTATTAGGTTAAGCAGTTTGATAATGCATAACAAATAAAATATATAATAAATAAATAAAACATTATTTGACACATATGTTTTAGTTTGCTAGTAAAGGATCGCCACATTCTCTAAACATCTACAGGGTGTTCTATTCGGATGTGACCAATCGAAGTATAATTAAGGATTAAACGACTTACCTGTAAGGAAGTTCAATCCAGATTATACGAGATTGGTCACATCCGAATAGACGCCCTCCCTAGGTTCTTGTCCCGGCCCAGGCGATCCTAGAATATTAAGAAGTATAATGATGTTTATGTGAGTTAACATCTGCCGGGTCGGTGCAGGTACCTATGATTCATCTCTTATCTCTCTAAAATTGCGTTGTCAACAGCATAAGAAGTGTAACTACAGGGTGTTCTATTCGGATGTGACCAATCTCGTATAATCTGGATTGAACTTCCTTACAGGTAAGTCGTTTAATCCTTAATTATAAATTCATTTTCAATACATTTTTAAACTGTGATGAGTAAAACGGTTTTAGTGATTTTCAACAGAGACTTTTGAGAGTTTATAGCACTTTTATTATTGAAACTATATAATAATAATAATACAATAATATACAGGTAAGTAATATGATTAATCCACCAGATATGTAATTTTGGATTTAGTTGTTAAAATCGTTGTCAAACTAAGTGTCCTCTATATGTACCACCATGCGCACGGTTTTTTATAATTGTACCACCATGCAACAAAATGCAGACATATTATTCGTTTCTAATACACTAGCAAAAATTTGTTGTTAGTGCAGGGCTTAGAACAAACCGGGTATAAGTGCAATTTTCAATATTTTGAAATATGTGTATAAAGTCAAATAAATTTTAGGAAATGTTTATAAAATGAATGATATTTTCAGCATATTTTATCATCTTTATAATTTCTGAAAATATTTTAAAAATGCCATAAGTTTTATAACAGTTTTCTGAATTTAACTAATTAATTTATTCAAGTAAATATTGAAAATCGTACTAATTTTTTTTCTTATAGGAACCGCTATGAGTAACGAGAGTCTTCCATTCAGGTTAGTGGGTGGACTAACAAAAGAAGAATTACTTAGCGACTTATACATCGACATACCGAGCGACGATGGGTCAGTTTTATCTCCTGAAGAGGACTCTGAAGGTATCCAAGACCAGGATGTACCTGATATTACTATAGAGAAAGAAGACTCGGAATATGAAAATACAGAATCTGAATTGTCGGAGTCTGAAATACCACTCGCTGAAATAGCTCGTCGGATAAAAGACAACAAAGCTGAAAGACAAAAAATAATATGGAACAAGACGTTCTTGGTCGATAAACCTTCTCCGTTTATTAGTGGCGACGAGTTACCTAATTTTATAAAAGTAATGGACCAACCAACACCGGGACAACTTTTTGAACTATTACTTAGTGACGATTTCGTGGATCACATTGTGTTTGAAACTAATTTGTATGCGCAGCAAAATTCTCTAAAGTCAGGAAAATCATATACCCCAACAACCAACATAGAAATAAAAACATTTTTGGGAATGAATATACTTATGGGAATAAAAGTTATACCTAGTTACAGAGACTATTGGTCTAGTAAAGCAAATATAAATGATGCATATATTAGTCAGATTATGACGGTAAATCGGTTTAGTTGGTTATTGGGAAACATACATTTAAACAACAATGAATTTATGCCCAAAAAAGGAGATCCCGGATATGATCGGCTTTACAAGGTACAACCTCTTTTGAAAACACTTCAAAATAATTTTCAGAACTGTTTCAACATGTCAGAGTATGGTGCTATAGATGAATCCATAATAAGATTTAAAGGCAGTAGCCTTAAGCAATACATGCCCCAAAAGCCTATCAAAAGGGGGTACAAAGTATGGTGCTTGGCAGACCAATCGGGATATTTGTACAAGTTTCAAATCTATACAGGTAAAAAAACCGATAATACCGAAAAAGGATTAGGACATCGTGTTGTTATGGATCTCACTCAAGGACTCGAAAATAAGAACCATAAAATATATTTTGATAATTACTTTAGTTCTGTAACCCTTATGGACGAACTTAAGAAAAAAGGTATTTATAGTTGTGCCACCATTAACAAAAATAGGAAAGATCTACCAGTTTTTGAAAATGACAGGAAAAAGATGAAAAGAGGTGATTATGATTATTTTGTGAGCAACACAGGAATTTACTTAGTATCAAATTATCATGATCCTCTTGAAACTACCACAGTGAAAAGAAGACAGAAACATGGTTCTAGAGCAGAAATTCCATGCCCGGTTTTACTAACCTCATATAACAGATACATGAATGCGGTCGATAAGTTTGACCAGAAAAAATCAGTTTATGAAATAGACAGAAAATCTCGTAAATGGTGGCATAGGATATTTTTCTATTTCGTGGACGCATGTGTTGTAAACGCTTATATAATTTACACGAAAAAAAATATACCTAGTATGACACTGAAAGATTTTCGACGGCAAGTATCTGAACATCTCGTTTTACTATGTAAATCTGAAAAAAAGGAAACGGACTTCTGGTACTTCCTCTCCAGTAAAACTACAAAAAAGAAAACCCGTAGTCGCTGACGATATTCGAAAATACCATGCCGCCCTTTTACCCATTTTCACTTCACGAAGAAGATGTGGGAATTGTAGTACCAAGGCCAATCAAGCTAGAACAGAATGGATGTTCTCTGTTTACAATTTAGCTTTATGTATGTCAAAAACAAGAAACTGTTTCGCGGAATATCACCAGTAGAAATTTAATTAAAAAAATAAATTTCAATTTGTTTAGTTAGTTGGCATGGTGGTACATATGTTGTACCACCATTTTTTTGTTTCATGCTTTGTAAAAAATATTGTTATTTCATAGAAACATCTTTTTTTACCAAAAGCTAAATGTTTTTAACAAAAAAAAATTAAAAATAAAAATAAAAAAAATTCGTGCAACATGGGGTTTTTTATTTACAAATATCCTGTGCCGCAAAGAGTTAACAAAGCCTAGGGTTTTGAAACCTTTTAACCGAACGCGGTAATCCGCTTTTTACAGGGCAAGACATTTATTAAAATTGAAATGTTGTTTTAATACATTTTCCTATGATTTTGGATGATTTATTGATATGATGAAGTAAACACGCAAATAAAGGTCTTTATTTCTTCTAGAGGCTGGTGTGAAAATCAGCTTGATCAGGGTTAGGGGAGAATGTGGAGAAAAATTTAAATTGTAGCGTGCACTAATTCTGTTGGCCATTCCTTTGCCCTTCATAAAATCGTATCGGTACCTGCTGCGATAAAAACCATTAAATACATCAAAAATGCCATCTTGTTCTTACGAGATTTAGATTTACATCTTTTTAATACGAAGTAAAAAAATTGGGTAAAATTTAGTTGGCAGAACACTGGCAGCTGTGTAGCTCTGACTGACTGATTATAATAAGCATTCTGACGGTTTGTGATGTTTTTAACCCGAAATGTCTTCAAAATTTGCAAATATATGTTGATATATCTATCTTAAATGCTTTGACGAGTGGTGAAAATGGATATACATCCCGAGATGTATAGAAATATCAGAAATCCTGTCGAAACAATGTAATAGCGAGTATTTTATATACGAAGTAAAGGTCGTCATAATATAAAATAATGAATACATGATGGTGTGAAAACTTAAATGTATGTATATGTATGTATTAATTATTAAGGAATTTCTCCCTTTTAGTTAATAGTAAGCAATATTAAATTTATTTCTTTCAGTATGTTTAGTAGCGGCTAGTAAAGTAGTTTCGAAATAACTGCTTTCTTCGATATACGCAGGACTTAGAATGAATTATATTTTTATTTTTTTGCTTTATACCCATGTGGTTTTGGGTATTATTTCCAGTCACCAGGGATACAATATCAGCTTTAATTTAATTTTTAACATTAAGTACTGGGTATATAAAGTCGCAGCTTTTTGTAATTTCTAAAGCAGTTGCAAGCGATTATACAGACTGATAATCATCATCAGTGACCATTAAGGGTTCGAGATGTTTTACACATGGATTTTATTTATATTGCAAGACGTATTACAAATTAAATATTTTGGTAGTAGGTATAGACAGCGTTTTAGTTGCTAGGCATTCTGAATTGAGAGCTGCAAAAAGTTTCTTAGTGTAAATTTGAGTAAAAATGAGACAACCCATATATTGTATTATTAATATAATGTATAGGGTATTGTTATCGCGAAATGTTTTTTCCGGTGTTTTCGACAACTTAGTAAATGAAAAATATAGTTCTAGAAGAAAAAGGTTAATGCCTATATCGATGTGTGTACATATGTACATAGAATTCGCGCGAACGATAACCCGAAAACAGAGAAACCAGTTCGTTTCAAATTTGCACCAAAAATAGTACGGATCAAAATCTCGCGGGAATTGGATTTCGTTAGCCATAAGCGTAAATCATCGATATTAGATACAGAATTTTTTTCGTTTACCTATATTTTAAAAAATGGCGAAATACCTCAAATTTATATTAATTTTTTTTAACCATACCAGCGTTGTTTGAGTCAAACAACAACGATATAAAGTAGCTCCAAAATTACGACATAGCCTCCTGAAAAAAAAAGAGTATTCAAACAGAAATAAATATCTTTTATTTTTTTGTATATAAAACAATTTTTTCAAATATACAATGTGTATTCTAGACGCATTCAACTTTCCTAAAAAAGGTGAAACATGTCACAATGTATTTCGTAATTTTGTACATATCATTATTTTTTTCACTATGCAGCTCGGAAGAATAAAAGAAATCCCATGAAAACAAAAAAAAAATATGTTGTCGAAAAAAAAAAACGGTGAAACATTAAATTTCTTTTATCACTTTTTACATTAAATATTGTATACGTCATGCAGGGTAGCCCTTGAGAACAAAAGCGTCCCCGTTAAAAAACTGTAAACTAGGTCAAATTTGTTTTATTTTTTTTTTTAATACAAAAGCAATTTTTTTGTATATAATAGGTACACTCTGCTGAGATGAAACCTCTGCCTGAAAATAAAATTAAAATTTTAGATTAGCTGCCACCGCTAATTTTTACTCAAATTTACTAGAACTTCGTATTTGGAGCTGGTTTCAGGATTACTTTTTGCTGTTATAAACGAATTTTCTCTGTGGGGCCCCTAGAACACCCTTTATTCTTGTACGTTTAAGGAAAAAACAAGTTGTCTCCGCTAATTTTTATTCAAATTTATTAAAGCTTCATATTTGAAGCTGGTTTTAGGATTACCTTCATCTGTCATAAACGAATTTCCTCTGTGAGGCCCCTAGGATAGACTTTACTCTCTTACGCTAAGGAAAAAGCATGCTGTCACCGCAAATTTTTATTCAAATATACTAAAACTTCAGATTTTGAGCTGGTTTTAGGATTACTTTATGATGTTATAAACGAATTTTTTTCTGTGGGGCACTTAGCACACCCTTTACTCTTATATGTTTGAAGAAAAAACAAGCTGCCCTCACTATTTGCTATTTAAATTTATTAAAACTTCATATTTGAAGCTGGTTTTAGCATTACTTTATAGTGTCATAAATCAATTTTCTTTAAGAGGCCCCTGGGATACCCTTTACTTCTGCATGTTTAAGGAAAAAACGTGCTGCCGCCACTAATCTGTATTCAAATTTATCAAAAATTCGTATTTGGAATTATTTTGACATTACTTTATGTTGTCATAAACGGATTTCCTCTGTGAGGCTCCTAGGATACCCTTTACTCTTGTATGTTTAGGCAAAATTAGCTGCCTGCTAATTTGTATTCAAATTTATTAAAGCTTCGTATTGAAGGTGGTTTTAGGATTACTTTATTCTGTTATAAACGAATTTTTTCTGTGATTGAAGAGTGATTTAGGGGATTACAGAGGCAATTCGACTATGTTAGCATAAAGTAATTCTAAAGCGGGCTACAAATATGAAGTTTTAATAAACTTGAATAAAAATTAGCGATGACAGCATGTTTTTCGTTTAAACGTACAAAAGTAAAGGTTGTCCTAGGGCCTCACAGAGAAAATTCGTTTATGGTAGCATAAATTGATCTCAGAATTAGTCCCAAATACAAAGTTTTAATAAATTTGAATAAAAATTAGCCGTGGCAGCATGTTTTTTCCTTAAACGTACAAAAGTAAAATGTGCCCTAGGGGCCTCACAAAGAAAATTCGTTTATGACAGCACAAAGTAATCCAAAAACCAGCTCCAAATATTAAGTTTTAATAAAGTTGAATAAAAATTAGCGGTGGCAGCATGATTTTCGTTTAAACGTACAAAAGTAAAGGGTGTCCTAGGGCCTCACAGAGAAAATTCGTTTATGGCAGCATAAATTGATCTCAAAATTAGTCCCAAATACAAAGTTTTAATAAATTTGAATAAGCATTAGTTAATAAATTTGAATAAGCATTAGCGTTGGCAACACGTTTTTTCCTTAAACGCACAAAAGTAAAGTATGTCCTAGGGGCCTCACAGAGAAAATTCGTTTATGACAGCATAAAGTAATCCAAAAACCAGCTTAAAATACAAAGTTTGAATAAATTTGAATAAAAATTAGCGCTGGCAGCATGTTTTATATTCTGATCATCAAATTATTTCCTCCCCAAATTCTGATCCAGATAAATGTATGGTTTGTTTTATGAAATAATTATGCGATTGTTTTTCCTGTCATTAAAAGGATTCAATATACTTATGATAATCAAGTTAATAATTTTAAATATCCTGATTTTTACTGGACTTAGTTCGTAAAATACGAGCCAAAACCATTTGGACAGGTTTATTAAACGAGGTAAGGCCGATATTTTTTAAAATGAAAAATATCGTTAAGAAAATATAATAAAATGCAATTTTTCCTTGCATTTGTTGATGCAAATGTAATGTAGGTCAGTTTGTTTAAAGTTAAACATCGTCGCATGAAGTATTATCTACATAGAAATAAAAATTGTATTAGAGAGTTGTCAATTATTATAAAATAATGTCTTTTTTTAATGCAATAATACATGGTTTGTTGTTGATTAGGTCCGATGCAAACTGGGTCGATTATATGTGTCCCAACCTAAGCCGTATTTTATTCGTATCTCTCTGCAATTAGTAGTTCAACAAAGTGTGTTAATACGTAATGTGAATTTAATGTGTAAAAATAATCAAATTTAACCAAAATGAATTTTTTCCAAGTTTAGATTCATAAAAAAATTTAGTAGTAAAAGGCTACAAATATGATGGTAATAAATTGGTGTAAATTAAAATTGACCACCTTATAAATTTTGTTCGTCAGTATATTTCTTTTAAATAGAACCCTGTTTATTTTAATGGACTATAATCTTCAGTCCAAAATTAGCTTTTCAACAATATATCGTAACGTAATTTTGGTATTTATAATGGCGACTAGACAGCCATTTCTAAAAATTCAACATTACCGCTTTATGTAAAATATACAGTTACTTTTTATAAAATACTTTTTAATTAAAATTTAAAATTGTCCAAAATAAACCTAATTTTTTATTGTTTGGAATACTTCGATTGAAAAATCATTTTGGGTAATAAAATTTTTGATTTTTTTCTCACTTCTTGTTTTCTTGAAAGACCACTTTACTCAATTCTTCCTAAAGGCGCCTTGTATATTTTTTGCACAGTCATTTTCGTCGTGAAATTACCTTAAGACATATCACATGCTAACATTTAATTTCAAAATTGCGATAAAAAACCTAAACTATTCTGATATGTCAAAAATGGGTGGCATATCGCCATCTTGAAAATAAAAGTTAACATGCGACACTTAAAAAGTTAATTTTATTCCCCAAATGACTGTGCCAAAAATGTACAAGGTGTCATAAAAATATTGGAGTAAATTGCTTTTTCGATATGCAAATTTTAATGTTTTTTTGCACCAACTAAATATTTTAATATGTATATGTATTTAATATAGTAAAAAAGTAAACTTATACTAAAATTTTGATATTTATTATTGTAATTTGCAGTACCCGAAATGATTACAGTTTTTAATGTCTACAAACATTGAAAAAAATCATAGTACTTAACTTTGACACCTTGTATATTATTTTTCAAATATAAAACTAAATTTTAGTGTTTATTGCATCAATTTAGTATAATTATAAGTTAGTTTTGAACTATTTCTAATGTTTCAGTAGCAAAGTCTTAAATATCGATAAATATTTTATACATGCTGCTACGCTACGCGTATGACCTGTCATAGCCCCGAAACTAACAGAAGAACCCCCCAAAATTTTGTAGAAATCGAAACTACAGGTTTGTGAGTTTTGGGACTACAATATATAAAACAATTTTTCAATGTATTGTGTGCACAGACTTATATTTTCTATTTTTTTTTTAAATTTTATCTTTTTATGTTTAGCGATGGTAGACAAAATATGTCCGGTCCCGCATGGGAAAGGACTTGGAGGAACTACCAGTATTAATGGAGCTATTTACGTTAGAGGCCATGAAGACGATTTCGATAGATGGGTTAGTATCATTTTTATCTAGTATTATCAGGTATCTGCTCTATTTTAAAATCTTAACTATTTATTTTTAACCATTTTATACTGGTTTAATAAACTATTTCTAAATTTTTTTCTAAAAAAGTTTCTAAAAAAGCATTATTAATCTGTTAAAATGTATAGGGTGTTCTATTTAAAATAATGAAATAACAGCCCAAGAAAAATGCAGGCACAAATAAATATTTGTCTTTCAATTTTTTCTCTTTATTGTTATTGTCCAGATAAATGTAGCAAGACGACTTATTTTAAATACTCTGTAGAAACAGACAATCCAATTTATGTACAGGGTGTCTTATTTTCGTTGAAATTGCGGGGTATCTCGTTTATTTTTAAACATAGAACCTTGCGGCTTTCGCGATCTGAGCTACTGTTTTGTGAAACGAAAGATGTCGAAAAAAAAACAAATATTGTGTATTAAGAAATGATCTCACGATGCTACATGTTTTCAAAACGACCAATTTCTGGATGTTCCTGTGAGGGTTTGTATCAAGTCCTAATTGAGCCAAATGCGGTGTAAACGTTGTTGGGGTGAGGCCTGTTATTGATATAACGAGAGGAACAATGATGACTCTTTTCTGTTTCCACAGCATTTCTATTTCCATTGCCAAGTCGGTGTATTTGGCGATCTTCTCACTATATTTCGCTTGGATGTTCTCGTCGCTGGGGAAAGCCAATTAAATAAGTGATCTTTTCTTTTTTGGAATGAAAGGTGATATCGGGTCTGTTTGCGGGGATTGTTTTTTCTGTGTGGATGTCAATTCCCCAGTAGAGCTTGTATTTTTTCGTTTCAAGTATTGATGTTGGTGTATATTAGTAGTATTGATCTGTGTTCCCCGTTAGCTTGTATGTTGTGGCTAATGCTTGATGAATGACCTTCGGTGCTGAGTTGTGTTTCGTGGTGTATTCAGTTCCGGCCATTATTCTACATCCACTCATTATGTGATTGACCGTTTTTCTCTGTTATGTTGTATCCCTTATGATAATTATTATCATTATTATTATTATTATTATTATTATTATTATTATTATTATCGAAATTGACAATAATTTTTTCAACAAATGTTGGACTTCAAGCCCATCCCGGATGCATACATCAAAAGGAGTGGGTTGGTTTCTATTAGTTCTATGTGTTCCTGTAAGAATTTTCTCACTATTTGGCAAGTAACCAGCAGGAATGTTTTCTGGATGTCGATGAATGTATTAGTATGCAATTCTATGATTTTCTGGTTCTGTTCTAGTGTTTTTGGAACTAGTCTAGTTGATGATACGTTGATCGGTATCATATGAACCTTATTGAGTCGCCACATCTGCTGTATCTCGATGGCTAGCTACGCATATTTGGCCTTTTTCTCTTGATATTTATCCAACATATTGTTATTGTTCGGTACAGCGACATCTACCAAATATGCTGTCTTTGTTTTCTTATTTAACAGTACCACATCCGGCCGATTATTCGTCACCCGTCTATCGGTGATAATTGCTCGGTCGTAGTACAGTTTGAAGGTATTATTTTCAAGCACTGAACTTGGTTCAAAACTCGAAAAAGGTGTTCAGAAGCCCGTATTTGTTGGCAAGCTTCTGGTGTATGATATTACAAACCTGGTTATGTCGCAGGAGGTAGTCCGTCTTTTCTAGGTAAGTGCAGCCAGATGTTATATGCTGTATACTCTCTGATCTCTCGCTACATTTTCGACACTTATCGGATTCAATCGACCGGTCTTTGATGATGAATATCGTGTAATTTCGCGTGTTAATAACTTTGTCCTGTATTGCCATCACAAATCCTTCTGTCTCTGGGAATAGTTGTCTATCCTTCAGCCACCTGTTGAATGTTTCCTTATCTATGTGGCTGATTAAAGTCATTGTGATGTCGGCCGTGTAGTGCCATTTGAACTCACTGTTCTTATTGGTAGGAGTCTGAAAGTGAATCTAAGATGCTGTTGTCACTTGCGAGATTGAGTTGTCACTTAAGGTCACTATGCAGTGGAGTCTTGATGCTTGTGCCTTATTTTTGAAGAAATCTCTTAATTTTTGCAACTGTCGGGAGTGCGAATTGGTCAAGTCAACAAGGGATCTTCCATCTTCTCTTCGTGGTAAGGTCATTCGAAGAGTTGATGACCTTGGGTGGTGTGACTTGTACTTGGTCATCATTAGGCGAGTATTTCGTTATAGTCCCTCTAGCTCCATGTTAGTCCATTTCAAGATTCCCAAACTGTAGGTCATATACGTAGGCCCAGCATAGGTATTAATCGCTTATTATGTTTTGTAATGAGATTCCCGGCGTTCAGATATAAAAAAAGTTCTGTCATTTTCGTTTTGAAGAGCTCGAACTCTTTGAATGTACTGATCTCTCATGTTGTTGGAATCCTAGGTATTTGTAGGTCTCTCCTTGGTTCATCGCTAGAACTATTTCTCCATTGGGTAGGGCTACATCACCATTAATTACTTTGCCTTTTTCGATATTTAAGGCTTTACATTTTTTCATTCCAAATTCCATATTCCATTGTTATTATTGTTATAAGTATTATTATTATTATTATTATTATTATTACTATAAGTAATGCTGTTTTATACATATACCCCCGTATTCACTAAAAATGTTTAAGAATTAGACCTGGCTGGTTGCCATGGAACTTAGAATATATATATATAGTTCGCCAGTATATATATATATATATATATATATATATATATATATATATATATATATATATATATATATATATATATATATTATCTTAAACCTACAACTGTCAAGTTAGACCTGGTTTAAACTTAAACCTCTTTAGTGAATACGGGTGATAATACTTTCTATAATCCTAGCTCAAATTGAACATTTTCTTCGAGAAATAAGGACTGATATTCCATTTTCCAAAAGTGTATTTGAAATACCTGCTATATTTAAAATGATCTTTTTATGCCTAAAAAATATTACAATCCGGTAATCTCAACTATTTTTGTTTGTTTATTTAAGGCTTTACATTTGTCTACCAATTCCAATAAATTATTAAATAATAGTTTCATATATATATATATATATATATATATATATATATATATATATATTATCTAAAAATTTGCAAATTGTGTTGTTGTTCCAGTTAGTCATTTTATAATTGTGACAAGAAAAATTATTTGTCATTTAAAAAAGTTACTTCTGCTTGTAGTGATTACTGTTAAACTTTGTGATCTATTTTTTTTGTTATACCTAATCTAATTTAATGTTAAAATTTGGTTTCCTGAAAACTTTATATTGGTGTATTTTTTTGCTACCTAATCTAATTTAATGTTAAAATGAAAACTTTTTTGTATATATATATATATATATATATATATATATATATATATATATATATATATATATAAATTGATATAATCGTATATTCTGAAAAACAAGTACATATATTGTTTATTATTTCTTTATTTATTTGGTAGGCTAATGTTTATGGTAATCCTGGTTGGTCATACAAAGAAGTCCTGCCATATTTCAAAAAATCAGAAAACGCATCATTTGAACCAAGGGACGATGGCTACCATGGAGTTGGAGGTTACTTAACAATAAGTATAGACGGTGAAGTACCTCTATTAGTACGTAAATACTGTTTAAAATACACATCATAAGTCACAATAGTTCAGTAAACAAAAAATTAATTTAAAACGGAAGCCTTAACGGACTTTCTTAATTAGGAAACAATGGCTATTTAGATTAGATCAAACCATATTGGAACTACTATTTAACAAAACAAGACACTTTATCTTGGGGCTTTTTTTCTTTGTCAATACCACCGTATATGAACTACGAATACGGTGGTCAATACATAAGGCGGTTTTAAAATGTTGACGCGTTTAAATCCCGCTACTCAATATCCGATGATTCGTCGATTAGTTGATGCGTCCGCATAGTGTTAAGGTCCGGTTCATCCGTTCGATTGGCAGTAATTTCGGCTTTTGGGTGAATAATCAAGTAAGCTTTGACTTCGGCAAACCATATGTCCGCATGAAATCTTTTGTTTTTTGTGTATTTGGAACATTGAAAACTCATGAAATCCATGCGAAAGTATGAAAAAAAAAATTAATGCATAGTGTAATAGATCAATATATCTACGCAGTAGATCGAACAAGACACGGCAACGTTCAGCCTCCCCTAAATATTATAAAAACTTTTCAAAGCCTGCATCCATCTCAGAAATTAACGCGCAATGTTGCCAAGTGTGTTGAGGAAGCCGGCAGACAAGAGTAGCGACCGCAGACTTTGCCAAAGATAACTTGCTATGTGACTATTATATTTGACTTGATTCAAAAATTTACAGGGTAAGTCGTTACATTTTGACACCTACCTACCGGGTTTATTAACTAAGATAGAGAAAAAGTGTAAATATAAAAGCTTTAGGTTTACTTTTAAACCGCCAGAATCTGTTGTGAAAAAAACAAACGACTATCGCATGCCTATCTATAACGAAATACGTTTTTTTTTAAATGGAACCTTTTGTATTTTTATGAATGTTCGTTTTTTCCTGGTTTCAAAAATATATACAAGTTTGGCGCAACCCGTTTTTCAAATATTTTGGTTTAACTGTATCAAGTTTTGCATTATATTATAATATTACCTTAGGTTTATATGGCAAGTAATGTTGCAGTTAAATAAAAATAATTAATGAACGCTTAGTGCCAATATAATCATATATAATATATATTTTTGGAATCAGTGTAGAATGACCTTTCATAAAAATAAACAATATACAGATTATTCCGTTAAAAACTTATTTCTTAAGCTACGCATTTTGTATTTAAACTTTTTCTCTATCTTTGTTAATAAATAACCCTGTAGGTGGGTATCATATTATAATAACTCACCCCGTACATACAAGTATCTCAAAAAGCAAAAAAAAATATTTTTCTTCCTGTATAAGCTAATAGGTTTAAAACTGCTTTTTGATTAAAATAATATTTAGCGTTGTTTCTTTGATTTGATTAATCAGGTTTTTGTAGTAATACGTTTGTTTTGTATTAAAACGTATGCTTAATTCTAAAAACTTTATTTCAAGCTAACCTGTACCAAATTTCAAGCCCAAAGATTAATAGCCAAATTCAATATTCCTCTTTTAACTAAAAGATCTCTTTTAATATTTAGTGATTGAAAACGCCGCGTCTCGTTCCCGTTCGCGAGTCGAGGGTTACCGCACGAAATAATATAGTTTCGGCGGGCATTGATGTCTTCGGACCAATTCAAAGCGTGTCATTTAAATGAGTTATCTATCGCGTAAGCTACGTATGTGAATTGACAAATCGAATCAACAAAGTGAGGGAGAGTAGATATATATATATATATATATATATATATATATATATATATATATATATATATATAATATGCTTTTAAGTGTCCATACGTTCATCTAAAAGTTATGGTAAAGATAGCAAATCTATATTCAATATGCCCATAGTCTACAAGTCTACAACTGCTTACCTCTTACTGGTCAATACTACAAATACTCTGTTGGTGCACATAAACCACAGCATATGAAGTATACAGTGTGGTCATTTAAGTGTGCAACATATGGGAATTTTTTTCATTAACTACACAATCCTCGATAATCATATAAAGTGTACTTAGAATGGTTGCAAGTCAAACAGCATACAGGTTAGGTCAAAAAATATTAACATCATGCAAGAGTAAAGTACTCTTAATTCAAAAGATTCAGCAAGTTATTAAGAATGAATGCCTGAATACCAAACGTAGCCTCCTGAGAAAAAAACATTTTTTTTGGAAAAAATCAAAAAAGTTTTTGAAAAATTAATTTTTTTGATAATTATCATAAACACTTTTATAGTTTATTCAAAATCAGATCAGATTCGCATAACTCCGTTCAAATTTATACTTGTGAAATTAATATTTTAGGGAATCACGAACTTGTTTGTTGCAACGATATTAAGCAATTTGATACATATAAAATAAATTCATGTTATTTGCGTTAGGATACAAGGTAACAAAGGTTGAGATTCGATGGCCCTACATAAATTCGAGTTACATTTTTCCTATCAATGGTCCCTCAAACAAAAATCAACTTTTCATCTACAATACCAGCTTAGTCGTTTACATTTAAACCATACTGAAAAAAGTTTTCTGTACCAGTGGGGGGTATCTGATACCCAATATCTAAAAATTTTTTTTATTCACTTCATGTTGTGGCAAAATGTGGCTTCATTCAAAGAACACACTCCTTTAACGAATAGCGTATCATAATTACACAAATCTGTTACTATCTCGGAGAATTCATTTCTGCGATCTAGAACGTCCTCCATTAATTCTTGGATCCACTGTACCTTACCTGTATTCCACTTTTCTTTCTTAAAATGTTTTAACATTTTGTAACTGTGGTTCTATGGGCAGCGTTATTAATGGACATTTGAAAAAATGATATATGTGGATTTTCATCTAAAATTGAGAGGATATCTATTTTTTAGGATCAGGGTTCTCCAAAAATTCGAATTACATTTCTGCTTTCTATGACCCGTCAAGAAAGAATCAACTTTTCATCCGCAATGCCAGCTCAGACGTTACTTTTTAACGATTCTGCGAATGACTTTTTCTGTACTAGATACCCAATCTCTAAAATCGTGTTTATTCACTTCATATTGAGGCAAAATGTGGCTTTATTATAAAAAAACACCTTTAACGAATAGTGGATCATTATTACACAACTCTTTCATTATCTCGGAGAAATCATTTCTACGATCTGGATCCTCCTCGATTATCTCACTGTACCTTGGACATGGATGCCACTTTTCTTTCTTCAAAAGTAACTGTGGTTCTATGGACAGCATTATTAAAGGACATTTGAAAAATTGATATGTGTGGATTTTCACGTAAAATTGAGAGGATATCTATTTTTTTTATTATAAGTGTTCTAAGAAAATTCGAGTTACATTTCTTCTTTCAATGACCCGTCAAAAAAAGAATCACCTTTCCATCCGCAATGCTAGCTTAGACGTTTACTTTTTAACGATACTACGAACGATGTCTGATACTTAATATCTAAAATTTTGTTTATTCACTGCATTGGTGAGGCAAAATGTGGCTTTATTAAGAAAACAAACTCTTTAAACGAATATCTCGGAGAATTCATTTTTGCGATCTGGATCGTCCTCCATTAATTCTGGAACCCACTGTAACTTATATGGATGTCTCTTTTCTTTCTTCAAACCTTTTGTAACTGTGTTCTATGAACAGCGTAAAGTTGAGAGGATATTTATTTTTTGTTCTCAGAAGTCCTAGAAGCATATCTTCCAATAATATCCTTAAAACTGCCGCTATTTCTCCATTTCGTTTCAATTTTGATCTCTCCACATTGGCCCATCATGTTCTTTGAAAATATTTGTTGTTAAACACCTTACATTTTCACAAACTTCTTCCTTTTTCCTGGTTTTATCTCCAGTTTCATTAAACTCACGATTCTCTTTTCAGTTAAACACAGAATTAAGCTTAACTATAAGCTATAAGAACACGAGAATTTGTGTTTGCGAAAGAAAAGTATGTGACACAATATCATTCTGAACAAACGGCAGTGACAGGCATACTACTAAATGCCATCAAAATTACGATATTTTTAACCGATGCAAAGTATTTGAGCCGGTTAATCAAACTATGAAAACTTCAGGTTTATTGCAACAATATTAAACACAACTTCTTTGATATGGATGACTAGCATAGTTTTAGTGGCTCTCACAGGAATAATAATTGTGGACCCTCTCAACGGACCGTTTAGGAATGTACAGTGTGATCATACTTAGCCTGTCTAGCTCACAAAAAAATGGCAAAAAAGCCAATATCTTCTTTTTTTATCGCAGATAGAGCAAAATTGTTTAATTCAAAAATGTAGGGCACATCGTTACCTAAAAAAAAGTGGGCATGTCTTTTCCGCAGTCTTATAGTTTTTGCGAGAATTGAGTTTGAGTTTTTTGAGGTTATGTTGAAATTTTTATCCGAAAAGAGGGGACAGGAAAATCAATTAGGACTTTAAATTAATTTCCCTTGAAAACTATTACACTTCCGAAAAAAATATATAACAACCTTTTTTTGTAGGTAAGGATAAGCCCTACATTTTTTACAAAAACAATTTTGATCTATCTGCAATATTTTAGAAGATATTGGACAAAAACTGTTTTTTTTTCGTCCATTTTTTTGTGTGAATCAGACGGCCTATGTGTGAGCACTCTGCACGTTCTTAAACAAGAGGCACCATTTGCAAAAAAAAAAATTAGTGCACTTTAGTATTTTGCACGTCTCCAACCACCTGATTACTGGACTATATTTAAAAAGCAATTTAATTTTGACTCATAGCACGTTGTATAAAAAAATTGCAGCATTTTGAGCTTTTGGGCATAATCTAAATATACAAAAAATAAGGGGTTGCCATTAAAAATAACAAAATTCATACATGATCTGCTTTCTCGATAAACCCTGCATAATAGCAAATATTTTTAAAAATTAAAGAAACAGAAAATATTTTTCAAAATATTGAACTCTTTATTTTATCGCAACCCTGTATTTAGCCAAGTTAATGTAAAATTTGACATTTGATGTTTGTGTTCTTTCAATAAAAAAATATTGGTATTTTTGGAAAAAAGTTATACTAATATTTTTCTGAATTTTATGAAAAAATATAGGAAAATCAATAGTTTTCCGTCAATATAGATATAAATTTCTTTAAAACTGGACACAACTCAAAATAAAAAAATACGAACTTTCCTATAATCTTCATGAAAAAACAATATATCTTATTGATTTTTCTATGACAGAAAATAGAACTATGGAAAGAGAACATTTTTTTTGAGTTGACTCGATATCCTGTTAAGAAAAAATATATATGATTTGCTATTTCAGACGGAAGCTTTATTACATGCTTTCGAACAAGTTGGTTATCCCTATAAGGACTATAATGGGCGACCGACAACCAATGCCGTATCTCGAGTGCAACAAACATTTAAAGGAAACGAACGCGTCAGTGCATCGACAGCTTTCTTAAAACCTTTTACTAATAGAAAAAATTTAGATATAAGCTTAAATAGTTTTGTGACACGTGTGATAATAGATAATATTACGAAACAAGCCACTGGAGTTGAATTTGTTAAAAACGGAACAACATATGTAGCAAATGCTCGGAAGGAAGTTATATTATCGGGTAAGTATATTTTTCTAAAAGAGAGACCTGAATTTTTAAAATTATTTTACTTATATTTAAATTCTTTAGGAGCAAACTAAATTTTTAATAATTTGCCAAGACGAAATTCGATTTTTATAACAGTTTCATACGTTACGTTTAATTTGTATACATTCATCTGAGATCGCTTAGTCCATCCACCAAAATTTCATGCAATATTGCAATCTAGGTGTTGGGTAATCTAGAAGTAGATTCTGATTGCTAAGTTTTTGCAGGAGAAAATCAAAATCCCAATATTTGGATTAGACGCATTGTTAATAAGAGCTGCAGCACTGGTCACAAATTTAAAAAATAATAACTTTAATCCAGCTTTAACGTTTATCTGCAGAGTTTCGTTTGCTCCGGCAAAGCGCTTCCACGATATCACAGATATTGCATAATATATTATTCGCGTTCCCTCATAGATTCGTCTTTCCGTCGATACTACGTCAAGCAGCCGTTTTCGCACTGCCAAATAACATTTTCACTGCGACCCATCCAATAGCAACAAGCGAGTTTCGTATTATAGGCGCATGTCGTAGGTGCTTGCTACTCGATTTTAAATGTATGTCGCAGGAGTTGCAAGAAAAATCATTTGTATTTTGGTTTACTCTGTTTCATAAGATAATGCCTCATATTGACATCCTTTACAATGAGCTTCAAAAATAATAGTTCTGCACAAATCAGTAGCAGTTTAAAAATATTTAAAGAAAATACAACCGTTAGGAATCAGAAAATGCATGATCTAATAGAGCATGCAAAGTAAATATTTTTTAGCTATATGGCGAATTGGCCAGTGGCGGCTTGTGGTGAATTATATTGGGAGGTCAATAACAAATTTAAAAATATGCATACTTAAAATAATAATAATTGTCTTATCTTTAAAGTGAACTTTAAATTCTCTTGAAGTTCAGGTCTACTCTTCGTTCTTTAGAATTGCAAAAATGCTGAATGACACGTTCGTTAAAATTGCACGCACATTCTTTTTATAAATGATTTCATTATATTTAACATTGCTAAAGCGGATAGTCTATCTTGGCCCAACTCCTCAACAAAATTTATAAGCCCTTAAAAAACCCCTGGATTTTCAGACAAAGCCGTTTCATCATGGCCACGTAGTGCCAGCTCGAATGCCCCACAAAATTTTACACAAACTATAATTTTGTTTAAAATATAACGATTTTTGGATACATTTTCATTAAAATTTCTAAGGTACTTTCTATAAGCTCTGTCTAGCTGAGTGCGAATATCAACACTTCCGACCGTAGCGTAGTTCACCGAACATTTCATGTGATCTGCAGAAAACGCATGTTTTTTATTTTTTCTTTTAAATGTTTTAAGTCTGTAACACCGGTTTTGCACCATAATCCGATGAGTCCTTAGAAAACAACAAACAAACATAAGATCAAAATGAGTTGAGGCATCACAACCACATATACAGTTAGCTAAATCGTACATACTCTTGCAAAAGTCTCGATGAACCCTTTTTATTTTTGTCTTTACTAGTTTGTCGTATACTAAGTTCTGACAAATTGCGACACTTACCTTGAATTCGGTTATTTTCTCAACATTAAGTTCGTTGGCACTCTTTAGTTGTTTAATTTTTTGCACTACCGATATTTTATTTCGTCTACATTCACAACTCAAACATAGACCACCTTGAAATTGGTTATTTTTGCAAAATTAAGTTCGTAAGCACTTTTTAGTTGTTTATTTTTTTGCACTAGTCACAAATTTTTATTTCCTGTATATTTCCCACTCACACATAAATAAAAAAATATATGTTACAAAAAGCAGTATATAAATTAATTTTCATCGATTACAAACGTCCGAAACAATACCGAGTTAGAAAATCGACCGCGCGACCTCTGAACAATAGAACTTCCGCATGCCGACGTGATGCCGCGACCGATCGATCGAATTATGAGAAGCGACTGCTACGCTATACTAGCTTAGTATAGCGTATTTTATTATGCTTAAGGAACGCAACGAGACCATTCGAACCGACGCCGTGCGCGGCTAATAGTGTATTTTTAAATTGATGGAAATTAGCTTACTAATAAGAGAATGTCCAAAAAGTAAGTCGACTGACTTAAGTAACCGCAAATGATTCTGCTATAACTATGGCAAGTTTTTTTGCTTCGTCGCCGTTTTGCCAGGAGTACGCGTTTTGGTCTTTTATTGAAAGCGAATTCCTCTCATATCTGACAACAATCTTTCACATCTGAAGGACTTCTCAACACTTCAGACATTTTGGAGGATCTTTATAACACCAAACTGACCACCACAAACCCTGGAGGGTAAGGATTGCAAAACATACAGAATTTAAGGGGATAATATGCTATTTATGGTTTTTACAGTTAGGTTTTCCCCAAATACTATTGAACAAAGCGTCTTTTAGCACCAAATAGTTTTTATGGGACTTGGATGCAACTTATTGATGAGTAGGCCTTGATAACGTTTCTATTTTCTTCTCAATTGAATCAATCAAATAGTGTCTGGTTTTTGCTAGGCGTGGTTTCCTTGATAAAGCTTCCTTGCTTTTGTCTGCTATAGTTTATGTCTACATATATGATAAGTGGCATTAAGAGTACTGGTTCATGCAGAAGCGGTATGGTAACCCTTAAAGCTCTGCGTAAATATCAAATGTGCCGCATTATATCACTGTTGGTGTTGTTTAATGTCGTAGTCTGGAAAAATTGCAAAGAAATATATTTTATATTAAATATAAAATATGAAAACAGCAAAACCCCAAAGAAATAACGTTTGCGTGATTATAAAACAGAAATTCTCTTGCATAGAGATATTATTTTGTTTGAAATTAAGAAATTTTATTATTGATCAAAATTGGCTTGGATCAAATCCAGCCCTATCCTAGCCAAAATTTAAATTTGGGGTGCAAAAGACTATTAAAATTTTCATATAAAAATCGTTATGGAGGCTAACTTGATCGACCTTAGCTACAAGGTAATTAAAACAAAATTGATTTTTAGCTGGAGGATTCAACTCACCTCAAATATTAATGCTTTCTGGAGTAGGACCAAAAGAGCATCTTAACGAGTTGGAAATTCCTGTAATTGCAGATCTACCCGTAGGGCAGCAGCTACAAGACCACGTGGCATTCCTTGGTATAATATTAAAGTAAGTATCAGATTCTAAATAATATCAGCTCTACTCAATTGATGAAAATCTTGCCAAAGACCCGATTGTTTGTCAATAAATCTTAATCTTAAATCTTTTTGACCAGTGGTGTTCCTTGTAAATAATTTTAGCTTCTGATCACTGAAATCTGGGGTCAGCCTTACAGTGTTTAGGGATACCTAATCTTGATATTTTTTATCCGTTCTGTATGGTGTTGTACTTCTAAGTTTGTCTATTCAAGGGCGTCCTAGTTCCACCGATACATGATTTACCATAGTCACAAGGAACTAGATAGATATAGAACGGTAGCTTTCACGGTTTTGGTCAATTAAGAAATCATGGTTCTCCAAACCTTGTCATATTGGAATTACTATACGTACGAGGTATCTTCATGGATCTTTACTCCGCGAGATCTGAACGCTGAGTGAGCTCGAAGAGATTCAGGAGGGATTTTATACCCGACTTGTGCTCACCGAACCGTGACCCTGTGTTAAGATCGGTTACCACGTGAAAATTTTTTGTATGTTTAAATATTTCAATAGATTCTCTAATTTTTCGTTTATAAAAACCTGGAACCGATACTAGAATCTTGGTTTCCTTTACATTTATGAAATGGCTAGTGTTATGCTCGTGTTCAGCTACAGCAGATTAAACAATTTGTTTCTTTTTAATACATCGCTCATGTTTCTTAAGTCTAGTTGATATTGAGCGTCCTGTTTCTTCCAAATACACTTCTGCAGAGGAGCAAGGAATTTTATATACTCCTTCTGTTTAGAAAGGTACAATATCCTTCGGGGATCACAAGCATTGTCCAATCTTCTTATGTGTATTGAAGATTGTACGTATGTTGGACCGCCAAAGTAATCGTCCTATTTTGTCTGTAGTGCCATGTATGTAGGGAAGAACAACACTACCTAATGGTGGCTCTTTATCATTCTCCTTTGGCGGAGTTGGATTACTATATCTTTTAATTAAACGCGTAATATCTTCAGTGCAATTGCCATTCCCTCTAAAAGCTTCGGCAGTTTCGATGTTTCCGATGTTAAAAAATCTTAATCAGAAATCGAAATAACTCTGAATACTAGAGAGTTAATAACCGATTTCTTTTGTGCTGGATGGTGATGGGAATTTGCATCTATTTATATACGTCGGTTTTCTATACACAGAATGTCCTAATGTACCATTTTCCTTCCTTTGAACACATACATCTAGAAAGGGAATTGTCCCATTAGATTCAATTTCCATCGTGAACTTAATATTATGATGTTGCTGATTAAGGTGGTCCAGAAATATGAGGAGATTATCCTGTCCATGACGCCAAACAACAAAATTATCATCTACATATCTGAACCAGTACTTTGGCTTTAGTGTAGCGGATGTTAGAGCAATATCCTCAAAGGCTTCCATAAAGATATTTGCTACTACAGGTGATAGAGGAGATCCCATAGCTTTCCCTGAAGTTTGTTCATAAAAAGTTTCTTGAAAAATGAAATCAGTAGATGCAAGACAAGCTTCCACTAGGTCCTATCAAGGTTATTATTATCCAGTATGTCGGATATAATGGAAATTGAGTCGTTGACAGGAACATTTGTGTATAGTGATTCTACATCGAAACTGACCAAAATATCTTGGGGATCCAACTGGATTGTCTTGAAGTTTTTCCACGAAATGTGCAAAGAATCTGTTTTTCCAGTAAATGGATTAAGAAAATTTGAAAGATATTTACCTAGTTTGTATGTGGGTGAGTCTATTGCACTGACGATCGGACGCAGTGGTTCATGGTCCTTGTGTATCTTCGGAAGCCGTAGAACCGGAGAATCTTGGAGCTGCTTGGTTTTAATGATTTTTTCTTCGCTTGTGTCAGACTGGATGCGTTGATCAGATTGGTAATGCGTCTTTCTATTCTAGTTGTTCTCTCAAAGTTGAGTAACCTTTTCCACATATTCTGTTCTGTCCATGGCGACTGTGGCGTTGCCTTTATCTGCTGGAAGTACCAGAATATTTGCGTTTTCATTTAGGGTCTTTATTGCTGTTTTTTCGGCCACTCAATATCAACTAGACTTAAGGAACATGAGCGATGTATTAAAAAGAAACAAATTGTTCAATCTGCTGTAGCTAAACACCAGCATAACACTGGCCATTTCATAAATGTAAAGAAAACCAAGGTTCTAGCATGGGTTCCAGGTTTTTATAAAGGATTTAGAGGAAATTAGAGAATCTATTGAAATATTTAAACATACAAAACATTTCAGTAGAGTTACGGGTTACGGTTTACATCACACGTGGAAACCGATCTTAACAGTGGGTGACGGTTTGGCGAGCACAAGTCGGGTATAAAAGCCCGTCTGATTCTCTTCGAGCTCATCCAGTGTTCAGATCTCGAGGAGTAAAGATCCCTGAAGAGGCTTTGTGCAATCGAAGGCGACTCGTAGGATAGTAATTCCAATTTGACACGGTCTAATCCCAAGAACCATGATTTCTTAATAGATAGATATAATTAATCACTTGTATCAGGCCAGGTTTTAGTTAATAGGCGTGGTATTTGTGCAAGTATTATCTGACTTTGAGGTTGTTTTAGTATTATAGTTTCCTGCTATAACACATCCAATGCCTTTTAAACTAAGAACTAGATTAAGAACTATGAAGGAAAATGCATAGGATTCCCTGTACGATTTTTTCCCCGCGAAAATGTTAAATATTAACTTAAATTCAAGGACTGTAAAAATATATTATTTATGTCATTTTCGATGATACAGAAGCATAAAATAGTTAAGTCAGTTTCGTTCAAAGCATTATCAAAAACTTTAAAAACATCCTTTTGAAGTCCATATATTAATATTTCCAATAAGAATCAAGAGCTTTCGCTTATAAACATTCAAAAAAAATGTTTTTTTTATAAAAACTAAAAAGATTACTGCTTCCGTGAAAAATTGTTTTAAAAGAACTTTTTGTTTTTTTCGCATTGTATAAATTATATAAATATGTCTAGAAATATATTAAAAAATAGTTTAAGAAATTGTCTATCTCAACTTGAAGACTAATCAGTTCACGATCACTCTAGATACACATCAACAAAAATATTCATGATTCCCAATAACACGGGAGCTAGCCTCATTTTTCATTTCTATATCTACTTAAACTTGGCGGTTCTTTTTTTACATAGTATTCGCCCTGTTAATGCTTAAATTACCAGTCAGGAGGTGAGCGCAATACTTCGAAACCATGTGTCAATCATGTAAGAAAGCACAGTCTATCAGTCTCTATATGATTTAAACTGTAAAATATTCAAAAAAGGTCTCCTGTTACCTACCGCAAGGTGCAATGTACTTCTGTCATTCTTGTATACAGGGTGTTACAAATTCGATCGGATAGCATTGACATGCAAGAACAAACAGTCACAATGTTACAAATGTTTAAAGCTCAAATTAATTCCTCACATTATTTAAACAATATAATAATCAAAAAAGGTCTCTTACCACCTTCCGAATGGTGCAATGTACTTCTGCCACTCATATACATAGGGTGTTTCAAATTTGATGGGATAGCACTGGGATTTTAAAAATCGCAAAAGATACGAGGTCGGTTAAATTAAGGCAAAGTTTCACAATTTAATGTTGAACAAAACGTAAAAATTTGGAAAACTACGACTACTTTCGAAGATATCCGTAAAACCGGATAAATTCTCATTTCCCTTATTATTTTTTTCAGGCTGCATTTGAAGAGATATCACAAAATAAATTTTACATCTTTAAAGTCACTTTTCCTCCTCTACGAGATGGTGCCCTCATATTTAAAATCTGACGTTTCGTCCTCGAGGTTTCATCACCAACTTCATTATTTTAAATACAGACTCAGAATTTTGATTTAATTTTTAACAAGCCCTCGACCTCTCAAAACCAATAGAATTAGAGTATTTAAAATTATCCTTCCTGAATTTGGCAAGTCCTGGTTTTCGGAGTCACTCTAATACATTGTCTTTTATAGTAAAATCTTAAATCTTCTGTACATCGTTGGTTTTGAGAGGACGAACGCTTGTTAAAAATGAAATAAAAAAATCCAGGTCCGTATTTAAAAAATGATGACGAGACCTCGAAGGTGAAACGTCGGATTTTAAATTTTGGTGTATTATCTTGTAGAGAAGGAAAAGTGGCTATAAATATGTAAAATTTATTTTGTAAAAATCTCTTCAATTTTTTACGGATATCTTGGAAAGTAGTCAGAATTTTTCAGCTTTTTTCAACGGCTATTATTCAACATTAAATTACGCAACTTTGCCTTAAATTAACCGAACACTAACGGTTTTTGAAATGGTAATCCTATCCTATCGAAATTGTAACACCTTGTATATGTTAAAAAAATGTTAATTGATAAAACTGTTTAAAGGTACATATATCTTATATCGTAATATGTTACAAATTACTGCCACCTATTGCGTGAAGCTCAAGGTCAGGAGCGATCAAAGCTGCCGCGGCGTGAAGCGTGTTAACAATTTTTAAAACTGAATTTTTTTTCGGATAATTAACACCATTCTTAATGTAAAAAACTAATTCTGCTAGTCGTGCCAATCTTTAACACGATTAGCACTTTGACTGCTTTGCCAATTTCTTTTTCCAATTTTTCAATCTAAATATCTCCTTAACTTTGAATTAACATAAAAAACTTAGCTTTTATTTATGCTCTTTTGTAGTCTTTAACACCGGTGGTACAGAAATTTTATTTTTTCAAACTTTTAGTTTATGAAATCTATTTTTTTGTATTTTGTATTTGTATTTGTATATCTGAACTAAGGTTTAATAATGTCAAAACTATTTTTTAATAAATCACCAATTTTTATCAATAATGACTTATTCTGAGAAATGGATAATAAAAACATTTCCCATATGTTGCATACTTCTTTGAACACATTGTATATGAGTGTGTGTATGTGTATGTATATGACACCTTGAATAATCAATTTTAGCTTTAAACATTTACTAGCTGGCCCTGCAAACCTTGTTCTGCCTTTTCCGTTAGATGGTGCTATAAGTTTCCAATGCAATTATAGGAATATGGGGCGCATTCACCACATTGTCCAGAAATGTTATTGAAGAAAAACCTATTGGTTTTATAGAAAAAATACGCAATAAAACAGTTAAAAAAATAGTGTTGAAGGGTTTCAATAATATACACTTTACCGCAAGAACAAGGAATTTTATAAACTCGTTCTAATTGCAAAGGAATTACATACTTTGGTGTCCTTACACATTACCCAATTTTTTGTTTGTACTAAAGATACTGAGAATGATGTACAGTACCCTAAATAAAAGGTAAAACTGCACTATTTGATTATTGAGTATTCAATACTGATTTAGGTCTGGGATTAATATAATATATAATAAATATATAAAATCTTATTTATTAAAACAGAAAATTGAAGACCTCTGCTGATTTAAAAACGTTGATTAAATAAGGAGTTATAATGGTGTTTTCTTGTTTTCTTGTTTAAGGAGTTATAATGGTGTTTTTATTAAGTTATAATGGAAATAAATACAAAAAATTTTCAACATTTATAATATGGTGGCAACTTAATTTATTTGGATTAGGAAGGATTTTGAATATGTTTATCTAAAAAAAAAAAAGATTTTTCTTTAACTTCTACCAATACAATTTTTAGGACTAACCAGACTATATGGAATTATACATTTCACGAAGATGTTGTGCGCTATGTCCACCATATGAAGCCATTTACCAGTTCTTCACAAGCGGTAGGATTAACAAATCTTGGACAAGGCAAAGACAAAAGACCTCAAATTGAATACACATTTCAATCTCCAGTATTAGGTGGTCCCCTTATAACCAAAGCGTATAAGTACGTATATAAAACAAGCTATGTGTCAGGTTGTGACGTTTCGTTTACCTAGTTATGTTATTTATTTATATTTTTTTGTAGAGCATAACAGTACGGCTATGATTTAAATATAAACTCTCGGTATTATCCAATATTTATATTTTTGACAGCTGTCAAAATATTTTTCAAATAAATTACGCCACTAAAAGTTAAATGGAACTATGAAAACCGTGTTTAAAAATTTTAATCGGTTTAAAAGTTTTTCATTTGAGAGATGTCAAAATATTTTTTTTTGAAATAAATTACGCCACAAAAAGTTACATGGAATTGTGAAAACCGCATTAAAAAATGTTAAGCAGTTCAAAAGTTACGGACAGAAAAACAGTTTTTTGATAGATATCAAAATATTTTTTCCAAATAAATTACGCTACAAAAAGTTACATTAAAATGTAAAAACGGTATTTAAAAATGTTTTGGCAGTTTGGCAAAGTTTTATTTTAGACTATTAAAATATATTTTTTCAAATAAATTACGTCACTAAAAGGCGGTAGAACTTTGAAAACCATATGGAAAAATTCTACGCAGTTCAAAAATTACAGGAAGAAAACAGTTCTTTTGACAGATGTCAAAAATGTCAAAATATTTTTTCAAATAAATTACGCCACTAAAAGTTACATGGAACTATGAAAGCCGCATTTAAAAATTTTAATTAGTTAAAAAGTCACGGGGAAGAACTTTTTTTTGACAGATGTCAAAATATTTTTTTTAAATAAATTACAGCACTAAAAGTTACATGTAATTGTGATAACCGTATTTAAAAATATTAAGCAGTTCAAAAGTAGACACGTTACAACGCCATAAAACTTTTCAGATATCTTCCAGTATATTTAAAAACTATCCCTATGTTTGCACTTTTTCGAAAAAAAACCAAAGCGTACCTCATTAAAAGATCTTTTTACTGCGTTAATGATTTTATAATGAATAAGTCTCATTAAAATGTTTTTTATTTGTTTCTTTACTTAAATCTCTTTGGGTGTCATGTTCCAGCTGCTAGCGTAGAATTTGAAAATCATTTTATTGATTGATCTGATTGTTCATATAAATTAATTAATTTGTTACGTATTAGATTTGATTTATACATTTTCTTTTTTTTTTAATACACTTTAATTGCTATATTAGTTCAGTACTCTTTTTGTTAAACTTCACTTATTTTGCTTGTATAACGATAACAATATAGAGTTGGTCGCCTAATTTTAATTTTAATATCATCGAAATTATTCACCTCGCATATATATTGTTTATTTCCTTATTATTAAGGTCACATATATTCATTGACCGCTTTTCGGCAATGTTCTAACGAATGTGATGGTTTTATAGCTATCATTACTTAATATATTTACAATTTATGTATTTGCATTGACCTATCGAAAAATACGATTTTTTTTCGATTAATATTTTCGTTCTTTCATTGTTTTGTTTTTTATTTGTTCATAAAATTTTAACGATTTTCCTGCGGCAATTGCATAATTTTGTTTGTTTGTTTGTTAAGTTACGGACAGAAAAACAGTTTTTTGACAGATGTAAAACATTTTTTCCGAATAAATTACGCCACTAAAAGTTACACGGAACTGTAAAAACCGTATTTAAAAATTTTCAGAAGTTCAAAAATTATGGGAAGAAAAGAAACAAGTTTTTTTGACAAATAACAGAATATTTTTTCAAATAAATTACGCCACTAAAAGTTACATGGAACTATGACAACCGTATTTACCAATTTTAATCAGTTCAAAAATCACCGTTTTTTTACACCTTTCAAAAATTTTTTTCGAATAAATTACTAAAAGTTGCCAGTAAAAATATATATATACATATAGAGACATATATATATATATATATATATATATATATATATATATATATATATATATATATATATATATAGTATACATAAATCTGTGAAAAGAGTAATTAAAAATTTTTGAGCAGTTCAAAAGTCACGGAGAAAAAAACAATTTTTTTTGTAGCTGTCAAATTTTTTATACGTTCTAAACCCCTAAAAGTTACCTACTGAAAACCTCATTTTGATACTTTGAATCCTACAAGAGTTTAAGTAAAGAAAAAATGATATATGCATTGCTGTGAAAACAGAATTTCGGCTCTCCTAAATCGATGTCTCATACCAAAATATTTCAATAGGAACAAAATTACAGCTCCTAAACCAGATTTTCTAAAAAAAAAAAATACTTACTTTCCATATATAACATAATATAAGCTTTAACTGTATTCTGAAAACCTGCAAAGTGTCAAAAAATCTCATCAAATAGTGAATCCCGTTTGTAGATTTTTTCCCTTTTTCAGGGAGGCTATCTCATCCATTTTGGGCTACTCTATATAATGGAGATTATTAGTATCCAAAAAATTAAATAATTTTGACATGTTTCGCCGATTTTCGAAATATTACCTCAGTAACAGAAAAAAAATTAAGAATCCACGACTGTAACTTCCACTAGTTTTTTAATGTTTTATTTCTGTTTTCATTTTGACTATTATCGTTAATATGAATTTTTTAGGTCGATATTTTATGTTCAATTGTTTTTTGTGATATACAAACACATGTACACACAATTTTCTATATATATATATATATATATATATATATATATATATATATATATATATATAATATATATTATTCTTAACCTAAAAACCCTAGAAATTTTGTATTTAAAGTTTTTATAACAAAAGCTAGGCTATTCTGTTTAAGTTAATAAATCGAGATACGGGGGGTGCAAAATATAAGAGATCGAAAAACCATTTCCAACCAGTAGTACGAATGCCCATTTTTCTTTGGCTTCAACTTCCCTGACATCCACAATAAATAAATAAATACATAATGCATCAAATTGTTCTTTGACCATAAATATAAAATAGAAAATTAGTTTATTTTTAAAAAGCTTGTAGAATAGAATTTTGATCCCAACAGAGTGAAAAGTTACTTTTCCGCACTTGACTGCTTACCCCAAACTCCGAGCAACAGCGCGTGCGGGTACGTGGTTCTCTCCGCACTTGGTAAGATAATGACTCTTCTTTACAGTTTTTTGTCCACTAAAAAAATGTCAAATTTGACAACTCAATATAGCTTTGTTTCCATAGATACAAAATAAATATTTCACGGCATCCTTTATTTGTAAATAAAGTTAATAACGTTTATTTTAAAATTTTAACACGTTGATTTTTATAGTTTACGTCCTTTTAACTATTTTTGATTTTCGGAAAAATCTTGTGGCAATTTTTTAGGTCGTCCGGTAATATTCAGCTTTTCCTTCTAAATATTCAAAGGACAATTTTACCTGCATTTTATATTTTTTTATTATTCGGAAATCTTGGTTATTTAAACAAATAGCAAAAAACTTTAAATACAAAAGTTACAAGGTTTTAACAGAACAGAATTTTTATAATATGATATCAGAAAAAACAATGGAACATAAAATATCAGATAGAGTTGCCAAACTTTTCTTTTTTCTTATGGAACACCCTGTATATTATATGTTTATCAAATGGGTCTCTTCTAGCTGATTATAAATATACTAAGTTTGATACCTTTTTCTCTAAAAATACCCCAGAAATTTAAGAAAAACCTTGCTATAACAGGCAATGTGTATGAGAGAGAGGGAGAAGGCTTCACTCTATAGAGAGTCAAATGAAATACATTGCCTTTTATGGCAAGATTTTTCTCAAGTTACTCAGGCATCTTTAGAGATAAAGGTATTAAACCTGGTATATTTATAATCAGCTAGGCGAGACCCATTTAATGAACATATAATATACAGGGTAACATGAGAAAAAACAAAAGTTTGATATTTTATCTTCAGTTGTTTTTTGTGATATCATGTTATACAAATTCTATAAAAACCCTAGAACTTTTGTATTTAAAGTTTTTTGCTATCTTCCTAAATAATGGAGATACGGGGGGTGCAAAATATAAGAGATCACCCGGTACATATCAATATAGAAAATTAGGTAAAATAATTTAAACAAGTAAACAGAAAAATTGAATTTAGAACACTTCATCTGGTCCTGAAACGAAAATTTTTAAATATTTACGTGAATTTTAAAATAGTTGTTCCCCCCGTAGTTGTTCTTATTTACTTATTTATTTCTCTTGTTTTGCTCAGCTTCAATAATGATTATTCGGCTGCGTTCAAGGCAAATGGCACAACCGATGTTTGGCCAATTTCACTTCTATTGCATCCAAAATCACGTGGTTCAGTCACATTGAAATCCAAAAGTCCTATAGACAAACCGATAATTGATCCAAACATACTGGCAGACATGGAGGATATTGAACAACTGTACCAGTCGGCACAAATTCTGCTAAATTTAACTAATACTGTGTCATTTGTTTATTTTGGTGGTGCCGAAATTGTATTGCAGGATAGTCCAGGTTGTGACATGGAAGAGAAACTTTCAAGGGAATGGTGGATATGCAATATCAGGCATTGGTCTTCTCCGGTATGTATAACTAATTCATATTCCTAGAAATGCAAATAAAGGATTGAAAAATAAAATAATTTAAAAAATGTAAATTATGTTACTAAGAAACATAGACAAAATAAATAAATAGTTATAAAACTTCGTAATATCAAAGACCGATTTTATTTTGAATAGAGAGTCATCAAGCATAAATTCTCTAAATAAATCGACGTTAATTCATAATATTAGCCTGCGCGTCATAATATTTGCTCCGGTGTTGCCAGAAACAAGATTTAGATCCACTTCTTTAGAAATATACCAGAAATATTATGCTTTAAAGCAGTGGTCGCGAATCCGTAGATCGCGAGCTACCGGTAGCTCGTGAAGACATTTCTGGTATCTCACAACATATCTTGTAAAAATCGTAGAACCGTCCATAAATGATAAAAAAAAAATCACAATATGAAAACAAGCAGCAAGACTGTGCTGAGTACTCTGGACAGCTGCTAAAATTGACCAGAGCGCCAGCATCGCGTGAATGTTTGAAAACACAACAACGATCTAGACTGCTTTGAACGCGATAAATGCGCATGTCGGCCATACAACGCGTTCAGTTTAAAACTAAAAGGCATTAGATGTGTTGGTACACAGAGTGAGCAATAAAAAAGATAATGGAAAGCAGTAGTAATAAAGTAAAGACATACAATATTCATTCGGAATGGAAAGAACAGTATGTTTTAGAGAAGTTAAAGGTTAAAAGGTATGTGTGTTATGTTATGCCTATGTTTCGGTTGCTAAAAAAGGAAATATTGAGAAACATCGTATTGTAAACAGTCAACTGATAAAACAGGCGTTTTTAGAAGCTGCAGATTCCTTATTTTCCAACTTTAAAAATAAAGACGAGATAGTTTCAGCAATAAAATCTATGCAACTTTCTGCTAATACAGTGATGAGACGAGTGGAAATAATGAGCCAGGATATTTTACAAAAAATCGACTTAGATAACTGTGTTTATTTCTCTCTTCACCTGGATGAATCAACAGATGTGGTTGACAGTTTATTCCACTAAAAGATATATCACTGGACAGGAATTGTTTTCTCATTTAAACAATTTTATCTCTTTTGAGAAAATTCCAATTACAAAATTGGTAGGCTTGACAACTGAGGGGGCTCCAGCTATGGTGGGTTTTGCTAAGGGTCTAGTAGTAAACGCTTTCCACAATTTATGTGTTACCATTGTATTATTCATCAGCAAGCATTATGTGGAAATGTTTTAAAACTAAACAACGTCATGAAATTGGTAGTAAAAATTGTAGACAAGATTAAAGTTCTCGAATTATAAAGAAGATTATTCAAAATCTTAGCCGATGAAATTGATTGTCAGTACGGGTATCTACTTCTTCACTCTGAAGTGAGATAGTTAAGTAGAGGACGAGTGATAACACGTTTTAATGAAGCCATAGTTCAACTGTCATAATTGAATTTTTCAGACAACGCTGCCAACTGATTCAAAAACTGGAAAATTCAATTTGGCTTAGAGATTTTGGATTTCTTGTGGACTCAATTTGCAACTTCAGGGAAGAGATAAAGAACTGGCGAAAATGATTTCCGATATAAATGCATTTATATAAAAACTTGAATTTTGGGAACAAACCTTAGTCAACCGTGATTTTTCTGTTCTTTCGGAGAAGATATCTCAAAATCCAAAAGAACTCTATGACAGTAAATCTCATACAGAAATAGTTTCTAACTTGAAGGATAACTTCAAAAATCGGTTTTTAAGGATTTCAACAAAATGACATTGGTGGCTCAATTTGTTGTTTCACACTTCATAGAAATTGATAGCCGATAGTTTGCAACTTGTGTTATGCAGAACTTTGGCGAAGACATCTCTGCAACTGGAATGGAAGTGGTTGCATTTCAAAGTGATTTAGCATTGAAATCGTTAGTTACAAGAACAAAATGTATCTGGCCTATAGTAAATAAAGACAAATATAAAAGAGTGAAAGAGTTATTTACTTCCACATATTTGTGCAAAGCTTCTTTTTCTAATATGAAGTTTATTAGAAATAAATACCGCACTTGCCTTACAGATAAACATCTGGATAATTGTGTTCAAATAGCTGTATCAAATTACACTGCAATTATCAAAAAAATTATCGATGAGTCCAAGTGTTAACCTTCTCATTGAATGCACGCATTTTTTATCACATGTTTTTGTTTAAAATTTTAATTATAATGTTTTGTATACTTTTATTAAGTCGTATGTGATATGCCATTATGGCTATATGAAAATTTTGTTTATTTTTTAGGTATGTATTAGTATTAGTTAAGTATTTATTATTTACATAAAAACATGTACATTATTTCGTTTAGGCTGGTTTAAACGCTGCTAACAAGTTGGTAGCTCACGGTTTATTTCTAAATTATCAAAGTAGCTCAACACCTTGAAAAGATTGGCGACCACTGCTTTAAAGAGACAAATAGGATGCTGTTCGTAGTGGACTGGAACCTTAAGCGTAGAGTTACACGCAAATCTCCCGATGGATCCCAACTATATAGAATACAACACAAAGTATAATTTTTTTAGAAATGTGTAATCAACAGCAAAAGGTATGGTAGGAGTGGGAATTGAACCCGCGCCATACGGTTATAATATTTAGCAAGGTCATCAGTGGTTATGATACTGGTGGGTTTGAATATGTACAAGTTCCAACGAATTGCTTATCAGTGGTACGATAGCTTAATTGGTTAAAGCAATGGGCTAGATATACTGAGGTGCGGGTTCGATCCTCGCTCGTACCATAACTTTGCTGTTAATTACACATTTCTAAAAAAATACTTCTATTCGCAAAGTTATATATTAGTTTGCATTGATAAATAATATTTTTTTTTGAATTAATACCCTCTAACGCAAAAAGGCATTTGCGAGCATATATTTATTAAACCTTTTGTCCTAAAGTGATCCAAGAATTCACTTTTGTAGAGTTTTCAGCAATTCTGACTAATAAACTAAAACTGGACCAGAGGCGTGCATCAAAATAGAATTTATCAAATAAAACAATAACAGCTTTCTTGGATAAATTTTATAAACTTTCATTACAAAGCCAATGTTTCGGCACCAATTTGTGCCTTCATCAGGGCTTTATTTCTACAGCTGAGCAAGAATATCCTTTGGTTTCTAAGTGATGCTAGTTTCTCTATCGAACTTAACCAGTTTTTCAAAGAATGTATAGCCTCTTCTCTATACCCTAAGAGACCCATGTCAACAGATCCGGCAAATAGATTTACGGTTGGTTTTATCGTCCACTAATTTGTATTCATCAAATGAAACAATAGCAGCTTTCTTGGATAAATTTTAAAAACTTTTATTATAAAGCCAACGTTTCGGCACTAATTTGTGCCATAATCAGGGCTTCTACAGCTGAGCAAAAATATCCTTTGTCTTCTAAGTTATGCCAGTTTCTCCATCGAACTTGACCAGTTTTTCAAAGTACGCATAGTGTCCTCTCCATACCGACTCAAGATATCTCTGAGAAACCCATGTCAGAAGTTCCAGCAAATAGATTTATGTTAAGTCTTATCTTCCACTAATTTGTATTCATCAAATGATCAAGACAAGGTCGACGGAGGAACTAACATCACTTAGAAGCCAAAGGATATTCTTGACCAGTTGTAGAAGTAAATCCCTGCTGATGGCACAAATTGTTGCCGAAACGTTGGCTTTGTAGTAAAAGTTTATATAATTTGTCCAAAAAAGTTGTTATTATTTCATTAGATGAATACAAATTAGTAGACTATAAAACCAACCATGAAAATAGAATTTGTTTTTTTTTCTCAAAAACGACTTGTTTAACAAAATACTAAGAGGCACTTTTGTACATTTACTTGCCCAAAGCGATGAAGCTATTTTTTACTAAGAATGTCAGGGGTGGTTATCCCTACCCATACCTACGCCTATACTTGAAATTAAAACTATTAAATACTATCAAAATAAGGACTTTAAATACATATGCGGTTGTGCTAATCTTGTGTTAATCAAATAGGTTTTAGTGTTTTGGAGTTACTAAAAAAAAATCATATTTTTTTTAAACTTTAACATCCTGTATATATATATATATATATATATATATATATATATATATATATATATATATATATATATATATATATATATATATATATATATATATATATATATATATATATATATATATATATATATATATATATATATATATATATATATATATATATATATATATATATATATATATATATATATATATATATATATATATATATATATATATATATATTATATATATATATATATATATATATATATATATATATATATATATATATATATATATATATATAAAATATATATTGTGTATATAATATATATATATATATATATATATATATATATATATATATATATATATGTGTAAAACTTTAAAAAACAATGCACATAAAAATTTTAAGATGGTAAAAAAGCTTTAACTACAAAAATAGATAAAAATATATATGTAATATTAATGTTTCAGGTATATATACAAATTGGTAAAACTTAAAAAAAAAAGGTAACTAAGTACGTTAGATTTGCCCCAGTTTTAAGGGGAATTTTTGAAAAGTTGGCATTGGATGTCGCAAACGGAAATATTGAATGTATATTATTATATTGTACGGTCATCATAAAGTTAAAAAAAAACGGAAAACTTAAAACGTAATAAAACTTTAGAGACTCATTATGCTAAAAGTTTTTTTATTCCTATGGTGTGGGGATATTTTCCTGAATTTCCTAAAAATCCATTACAGATTGTATATTAAAATAAAAAATATTTTTTTATATAAATTATAACAAAAAATTTTAGTTGTTACTGGGAGTTTCACTAAAATCGGATCTTCTGTTCATTTCTTTTACCTTAATGAGGTTGAATATTTTTTCTGCGAATGTTCTAGGATAGATAAAGTGTCGCGAAAAACAATTTTCATTTTTTGTAGATTAACCTGTATTTTATTTGTACTTTTATTGGAATGGGCTTCTTTTTGATTGTTCAAAGTTTCAGGAACCTAACCTTAAATTCCCTCTTGAATTTTTTCTTTTGTCTACAGGGATGAAAGAAAACGTAATTCGTGTTACTAAATAACTGTGCGGTTCCAGGTAAAAGACATTTACAAAATTTTTTTTACCATTTTGAACCATTTGGGTTTTATGTAGCGAAAACTGAGTAAAATTACTTGCACTTCCCTATTTTAACTTTTTAAAATCTATTACCTGATATTTTTAGCCGGAGATATCAAAATTTGACACTGATTTCTACTTGCAGTTTGATTGGAAGACATTCATTTGATGTCATCTCATCCAACAGCTTTTAAAAAGTGACACGAAAACGCAAGTCATTTCATTCCAAGTTTAACCGTTTGGCCGATAGAGGGCTTCAAATAGTTTAAAACGTCAATTTTGGGGCACCATTTTTTCGAAAAGAGACAGGTTATAATTATGCGGCATTTAGCCTGGATCGATTTTCATGAGTAAGGCATCAAAAGATACATCTGTATTACGCGAGTATTCTTAGCTATGTTTGTCTAAAAACAATAAAAATCGTGGAAGTAGTTTTCTCCAACATAAAAAGATAAATATTTTTATAATTCATTGCAATAAGTATAAGATGTGAGGTCCCAAAGATAAGCAACTATTTTACATTCAGACCTATATGATCTAAAGGGTTGATTTTGGGCGAAATAATTAAATACACCGAAGATGCCTCCATGTTTTCTCTATAAATTGAAATAAGATTTAGACTGATCGGTGCTAATATCGGTTTTTGAGAAATATTTGAAATGTAGTGTGCACACAGTGTGTTTGCTTGGTTTTAAGTCTTTATACCTACGTATCGATACAAAAAATATTGGTGGGGCATGTCAAAAGCTCCATATATTTACTACGAAAGATAGATTTACTTTTTTTTTGTCGTAAATCAAAAAAATTGTTAAAATCGAGTTTAAAAAAATGCTTACATTTTTCATTTTTAAAGAAAACTGTAACTATTTCAACAGATGTCTTGCTGTAGCGAAGTTAGACAAAATGTTTTGATTTGATTGATTGGTCCAGAATTTTGAAACATCTCCTTAAATTTAGGGAATTAAAAATGGGTAGGGATCGAAATGAAATAGTTATTTATACTATAACGGATGTAAGTAACATTTCCCAGTCGAGGACGAGTTTGCGCCCGAGCATAGCGAGTGCTGGCAAAAAAGTTCGAGACTGGTTAATGTACTTACATCCCATATAGTATATAACATTTTTCCCCCTCCCTGTATTGTATGTTTACAAGAAAATACTGGATATATTTTTGGATTTTCATTATCATTACATTCGATAGCATTCTCATTAAATTATGAAGGCAACCGTGATGCGTTGCCAGAGCAACATAAGCAGTTTTTATTTTATCAACAACCTCAAGTTGACAATTCACAGCGAAAAGTTTGAAGAAGTCGAATTGTTTGATTCTATGTGGACAACATGGTTGTTTCAGACATAGAAGAATCAGATTATACTGCTTGTTTATCTCTACTACCGGAAAAGTCGAAAAAAAGGTATGAAGCAGCATATAAATCCTTTAAGAATTGGTGCCAAAGCAAGACGGCTACTGCAGTCTCAGAAACGTTGTTTTTGGCGTATTTTTGCGAAAAATGTGCTATATTGAAGTCCCCATCAAGCTTATGGTGTGAGTATTCGATGTTGAAGTCAACCCTTTTTATAAACGAAAATATATATATTTCTAAGTATCCAAAACTTTTGAAAAGAAAAAATGATGGTTATAGTCCCAAAATATCGAATGTGTTTAACAGGGAAGATGTGAATAAGTTCATGCTTGAAGCCCCCGATGACATTTACTTATTAATGGTCGTAATGGTAATGGCAGTTGCTGGAGCGTGCCGTTCTAATGTGAAATGAAAATAGACAATGTTAAATTCAGTCAAGAAGTCATAATTGTGACCATTCCTGAGTCTAAAAGTGGAACGTCACGTACATTTACAGTGACAAAAAGTGAGGACACTCAGGTTTGTCATTTCAAAATAATTCAAAAGTATATTGATACGAGATCCCACATGACGACCATTAATCCGCGCTTCTTTATGCGATATCAAAATGGAAAGTGCTTAAATCAGCCTGTCGGGAAAAATAAGTTTTCGTCAATTCCAAGTAGAACTGCGAAATTTATAAAGTTCGAGAACTTCAAAATGTATACTGGACACTCTTTTAGAAGAACGTCGGCAACTTTATTAGCCAATACTGGAGTTGATGTATTAGCTATCAAGCGACATGATGGATGGAGATCCGCTACTATTGCGGAAAGTTAGGTAGCTGAGAACCTCATTAATAAAAAAGGATTAGCGAATAAAATTTTATACAATAAGACCCAGCAAGAAGTCTCTTGCATTGCTTCAATAGTTACAAAAACATTGGTTAGAAATGAAGGATCTGTGGAGCCAGAAAATGTAATATACATCAAGAAGAAACGAGAAAACATGTTTCCAAATTTTGTTAATAAGGTGAATAATTGTAATAATTGTACCATTAATATTTATTTCAATTAATATCACCGGATTTTTGTCCGGATTTTCGTAATATCTTGATGAAATGAGTAACTTTCACTTACGTCTGTCAAAGCAGTGTCAAAATAGGTTGCTTACAATACAGGGTGGGGCAAAAATACATTTCACGGATTATTATTTATCAAATGGACATAATTATCAGTATAGTGTCCCTTATTTTAGTATGTCCGGTGATTTATGTTTTGATAATTTACACTTGTTTTATATATTGAGCTTTTTATAGGTTATAATAACCTGGAGATTATAAACATAAAGCAATTCGGGTAAAATTTACTTTGATGCCAAGTGCGCTCTATTTAAAAACCATCAGAGTTATTTTATAGCCTATCTTTTTATCGTTTCTTTGAACTCTCAAAAATCGTTGTTCGCTTTTAACGTTAAAAAACTCACAATAATTTTTAAACTACACAAAGTTTTGATGGGGAAATTGTATAAAATTGTATAAAATCTAGTAAAAAGGTTTCTATGAAAACCTCTTAGTTATTTACTGTAGTGAGTCCGATGCATTTAATTCAAAGAAGAAACAAAACGTGCGAATGTACTTAAAACATCAATTTAATTTGTTTCAAAACTGTGCCAAAAATCAGGCATTAACGAACATTTGATGCAAAAGTTTGGTAACAAGACTCGCAACTATTTAATTTGGCTAGGGTATTTTCTTGCAATAGAATTTAGAAGTTAAAAGCCGATTAACTAAACTAGCAAATATGTTGTGGATATTTTGCAACATAAGACTTTATCGGTCTTAACATTTTATAAAAAAAAAATGTCATCTATTCTTTGATTATGTATATTATATTTTTTCGTAGGTTTATCATCCCGTGGCAACATGTTCAATGGGAAGCAATAAAAAAACATCAGTAGTTAATTCAAAGCTTCAGGTATATGGAATAGGCAAACTGCGGGTTGCAGATGAAAGTATTATGCCAGAACCAGTGTCAGGTCACAATATGGCTGCGACTATTATGGTCGGCGAACATGCTTCTGATATAATAAAGAGACATTATGGAAAGTTAATTACAACTGAATAGCCAAAAAAATATCCCCTCTACGAAAAATATTTGCACTGTTGCATCATTCTCTGTAATTTATTAGTATTTTTTCATTAAACAAATAAATAAATAAATAATCACTTTTATTACTACAAAACAATATTATTAAATATTGTTTTAGTTACACGTTGAACTATTATTTGCAGTGTAAATAAAATTATTGAACCTACCTCGATGGCAGATATGTAGCAAAGACCATCATGGTTACTTATAAAGTGCGGGACACGAAAGAAAACCGGGCGGAGTCAATCAGTTTAGGAAGGTCGGCCAAGAAATCTCTTTGAACTAATGGTGTCCCGTCGTTCTTTAAATAATATGGCACTCCTTTTTGAATATACGCACTTCAGTTAATTAAAAAATGTAACCATGCTTAATGAACCTTTATCTATATTTGTCTGTTTTTTTTTCGTGTACCGCACTTTTATATCTCTTTTGTGTTACAAACACGGCAAACTTTCGAATTTTAAAATGATTTAATTTTGATTTTTCTTGATCGATTTACCTATAAATATATTTTTTCTTGACTTCTGTCATTAACGGTTTCCGGGCTACTGCCTACGTCCACTATTATTGGACCACCCAGTATAGTGATTCGCGATTTACAAGTCCAGATTTTACAAGGGCACCAAGCATCAGATCCAGTGAACGAGATTTATCAAAATTTAAATTTATGTAGTTCGACTTTGGGCTATTCGGGTATGCCAAAAGTGGCTATCTGTCTCCGTTTGTCATATTACTTTATACAGGGGCCGTTATTGTGAAGTACTATACAGGGCGTTTCCTAATTTCGTGCTGATGTTAAAGAGGGTGTTTTTATGTCCTAAAAGTCTTAACTTTTGAGATGCAGGATGGTAAAATTTAAATAGAAAACATTTTTTTTCATCCCAGTTCTGACGCTATTGTAGATAACTGCATGAAATTTGATACACGTCTTCTATGCATTACGGAGCATACGGATTTACCCAGGTTAATTACATATGCCCGTTACTGGTAGAAATTTCAAAAATTGATTGTTAATAAAAAATGCCCTTTTATGCATAAAAGACGTATATCAAATTTCACACAGTTATTTATCTATAATAGCATCAAAATTAGGATTTTAAAAAAATATTTTTTTAAAACGCTGTATCTCCAAAGTTAAGGCTTTTAGGTTCATATTAAAATTTTTTCCTTAAAAGGTCCAAGAATCACCCCCCTTTAACATTAGCACGCAATTAGGAAACGCTGTGTATAGTACTTTACAATGACGCCCCCTGAACAAAGTAATATGACGGAGACAAACGGTCACTTTTGACATACCAGAATAGCCCAAAGTCGAACTGCATAAGTTAAAATTTTGATAAATCTTGTTCGCTGGATCTGATGCTGAAAAATATGAGTTCTGTAGTTTTTCAAATATTAATTGCAATATTAGATAATTTTTGACACCCGGTATTGAACAGAAAATTAATTATTTTAAAGCAGTTTATTGACAGCTACTTTATGAACAATTTTACAAAATATATGAAAAAAACTAAGCCATTTTTGAGGTTAACGGATGTGATTCTAATGGTTCGATTCCTTCTAAATCGTTGTCTTCCTCTGAAAACGATGAGGTTTCGTCGTCTCTACTTGAAGATCCCAGTGTGATAACTAAACCATCAATAACCGTTTCAATTTTGCCATCTACTTCCCAGTATTTATCTTCAATAGAACGAACATGTTTAACATACGATTTCCCATTTTCAGCCGATATTGAGTCAATCGCCTCTAATGTTATTTTATTTAAATTTTCACCGGTGTTGCGCTCTCGAATATTTTTTTTTACTCCTGCTCATGCAAGTTCAATAGGGTTGAGGTCGCACATGTATGGAGGCAGCCTTAAAGGTGTATGAGTGAGGTTACGTTTTTTTTTCTAGGCTTGTTGGCTGATATTACTTCATATAATTGATATTTTCTCCATGTTGAATCACATACAAGATTGTTCGATTTAAGCCACGATATCATATGAGCTTTTGTAGAGTATATAGTTGGCAATTTATCTTCTACGTGAGAATGATAAGACGCATTATCTATTACCACGACTGATTTGGGAGGAATGTTAGGTAGAAATTTCTCGAGCAATCACTTTTCAAAATTATCTCTATTCATCTGTCCATGATAGTCTCCAGTTCTTAGTTCCGAGCGATAACTAAAGCAGCACCTGGAACAAATCCGGCTTCTGAACCAGCATGAACTATAATAAAGCGACTACTGGAGTGGATTCCCTGAGCAACACCTGTAACACTTTCACTTTGCCAGCATTTGTTCACTGTCATATCATTATCTGCCCAGGTTTCGTCTGGAAACAATATTGCGTCCTTCTTGCCTATATCGATATATTGTTCGTCGAATTACTTGAAAATCACCATCGTTAATTTTATCTTTGTATTATAATTGAGGTCTTTTTTACCAGCAGATTTTAAAGGTGAAGTAGAATATGAGCGATCATTATGTTCTTTTCGAATTTTTCTTACACTACTTTTCGAAACACAAGTGTAGAATGCAGCACGTTCTGTTCGATTTTGAATTGGAATATTCAAACTATTATTTTCAGCTTCTCTAGTACAGGCCTCTATAACGCTCGCAATAACTTCATGTGCACCGCTTCGAATTGTTTTTCCTTTTTTGCTCGCCATCGTTACTTCAAAATAATAATTTAAATTCAACGCAACGCATTTATATAGAAATGAAAACCAATGCTCCAAATGTATATGCGCCACTGGAAATAGCTAGAACCTTCTAGCGGCAAGTGCATGGAGACTCTCGGCACATCCCAATTACAAGTAGACCAGTGCGAAATTTTCTAAATTCTCGATTAATTTTCCATACCGCTTAGCTGGCGCACTTTATAGGTGAAGCGGCAAACTATTAAAACAAATAAAATAACATAAAATTTATTTGCGTACACAAATTTTAATTTTCCGCTTGCTTAAGACTATGAACATTTATTTTAAGGATCGCCCGGTTTTCTTCCGTGTCCCGCAGTTTACTTAGCACTTAATAGTAACACAATGAGGTGGAAGGGCAGCTTTATTACTAGTCTTCCACCCCTCCAGCGGAAAAATTTGTAATCAAAATTTATTTAAGTATTTTAAATTACAAGAAAAGGTATGGAAACTGGGAACTGGAAGGTTCCACATAAAAGAAAAAAAAGCTATAAAAGTAAATATAGATAAAAAATTTTTAAAGTCTAGCAATTATTTTGAAACATCTTATTCAAAAGTATCTTTGTTCTGCTTCACTTTTAGTAGTTCACGTTCACAATGTAATTCAAAATAAAAATGTCTGCAGGTTTTTAAACAAATCAAACGCCTATGATTCGGAACTGATCAGTGTCATCCTCAGATAATTAACTACATTAACTGGTAGGTAAAAAAGCAACTAATAGTATTCATACATAGATAAGAAAAGATGAAAACTATCGCAGATTCTTATGACGAAAGTTACCAATATGCGTAATATATTTATCAATTAATGGGCTGCAGAACTTTAACATTAAAGAAGATAGTTCGTGAACACCGGTGGCATTGGTTTTAATCAATTCGCAGATATTCGTTAATTTAAAAAAGAAATTTAACTGCTGATTAAAATTAGTGTTAGTGTAAAAATTAATTTTATCATAGCAATTCGATATAATTTGTAAATACCAAAAAATTATTAATTTTATTAGGGCCACTTAATTTTTTAGGAATAGCGCTATTTTCTTATTGCGTAATGTTAAAGTTTCTAAGAGCGATCCACAAGTTGCGAGGATTTGACAGTCTTTCTTGTTGTCGTTGTTAGACATGTTCCAGACATGCATCATAGTATCCTTGTTATGACGTTGGTGAACGTGAAATACCAAGATATTAACAAACGCAGTCAACACTTTAATTCAATGCCAGTCATGGTATTAGCTAGCGGAGTAGTTGTTTTTGTGATCTGCACCGGGCTCGCAGTTATATGGCAAACTGATGATGGTACAAAATTCTATCTACGAAATTTTATCCGAGTAATAATTAAAATTGCACGCAGAATATATTATTAGAGTATATTATTATATAATATATAGCGGAGCTGGCAACCGTTTATACAGTCGGTAGATTTTTAAAGCCATAACATAAAAAGTGGTACAACTCAATCCTTCAACGTAGAGTTAAGTTTAAGATATTTAAATCATAAAATCAAGAAATGGCAATTCGGCAACACTGTAAGTGTCACTTTATTTGTAATACCATATTAACCCTTTCAGTACTGTTGACGGAATATTACGTCATTTGCATATGTCCCACCGGCCGGCTGTCCGAAAATTTCGTCACCGACTAATTGCATCCATTGGCCTATTGCCTTATAATTGCGACACATTCTGAAAGTAACATTTTACCACGGCCGAGCGTCGCAATATTTCGACAACTTTGGGATCACCGCATGGCCGGGCGACGAAATATTTCGGCACTGTCCAAAAATTACGACGTTAGGCGATGCCGGTTCTATAGTTCGTTTATTATAAGAATGTAGTAAAATCAGAGAAAAAAGATGCAAGAATGGCTAATACATGAAAAAGAGAGAGAGAGAGATTAATAAAATTTTTTACTGAACCTATTATATTGTTTATTCGGAGGTCTCAACCGGTTTTGAGTTCGTTACTTCGCTAGTGCTGTTTAAAATGTCTCTGGAAAAGGGTGCCGGTCCTTCTCAAAGGCCAACACGCGGCCAAAAGCGTAAACAAGATTTTGGGCATTGTGGCTTAAACGAACATGATATTAGGCAAATTTTGAGATCTGTAGATGAGGATAGTTTCTACCTTAGTAGTGAGGAAGAGCCATTTCCAGACAGCGAAAGCGAATACTCACCTGATTTAGACAGTGAAAGTATTAGTTCTGAAAACATGTCAAGCGACAGATATTTTACAATTCGACGTTATTTACACTTTTGCAACAACGAGGAGGTGCCCCAGAATAATCGCCTGTATAAAATTGGCCAGGTATTGCAAAAATTAAAAGCAAACTTTCAGGACCACTTCTATCCCTTCCAAAACTTGGTAATAGATGAGAGTATGATCTTATTTAAAGGCAGATTGTCGTTTAAGCAATATATTAAAACTAAAAGGCACCGATTTGGGATAAAATTATATGTTCTTTGTGATTGTGAAACGGGCATCGTTTTGGATTTTATCATATATGCGGGTAAATCAACAAATGTACAGGCTGAAGAGACTCATAATTTGGGTATAACGGGAGAAATTGTTGCTAAACTATTAAGCCCATATTTAAACAAAGGGCATTCGTTGTTTACCGACAACTTTTATACTAGCCCTTCTCTGTCAAAGTATCTTTTTGAAAACAAGACGAACTCTTGCGGCACGGTACGACAAAACCGAAAACTAATTCCATTGTTTGAGAGGAAGCTGAAAACTGGGGAAATCGAATGGAGAAGCAACGAAACTATGTTAGCGCTAAAATGGAAGGACCGTCGCGATGTCCTAATGCTAACAACAATGCATGAAAATCAAATTGTCACCCTTCCAAAAATAAACCGGACTACAAGGGAAAATATAAAAAAGCCTTTATGTGTTGTAGAATATAATAAGAGTATGGGTGCAGTGGACAGGTCAGACATGATGATCAGCAGCATCGACTGCACCCGTAAATCAATAAAGTGGTACGTAAAGGTATTTTGCATTCATTAGATATTACTTTACTCAACGCCCACGCGACGTTTTTGACCCAACATCCAGAAAAGGTTCCAATTGCAAAGTTTCACTTAGAAGTTATTCGGCAGTTGTTGGAAAGGTATTTTATATTATTAAATTTGGCAGTTAATCTTTATATAGTTTTTTTAGATATTCATCCAAGGAGGTGCGAATGCAGCATTTTGATCGGGGAAATACAAGACTGACAGGACGGTATTTTCCGGAAATGGTTCCAAGGAAAGAGGGAAAGAAAAGTGGAACTAGGAGATGCAGAGTGTGTTCTCAAACAAAGACAGGTCCAAAGAAAAGAAAGGAGAGCAGCTTTATGTGTAGCGAATGCAACGTTGCGCTATGTGTAGTGCCCTGTTTTGGAATTTATCACAATGTGGCGGATTTTTAACGCTTACTTAAAATATTTTTTTATTCGAATTTGAGTTTTGTTTGTGAGTTTAAAGATTTGTTTTTGAGTTTATAGTTTTGTTTTTGAGTTTAGAATTTTGTTTTTGAGTTTAGAGTTTTGTTTTTAAGTTTTATTTTTGAATTGTATGTTACAAATTTTGCTTGTACCTCTTTGATTTTTGTGATTTAATAAAGTATTTTTTCTGTGTTGTCTCCTATATTTAACTTTATCTGAATAAAACAAAGATTTGACAGCTGTTTCATGGTAAATTAACTTAAATTTAAATAAAACATCACGAGAAAAGTGTCAAATCACTGTTTTATTAAAATAAATGGGCATATATTATGCTATTTATCAACTTTTTTATATTGACGTATATTTCCGTCATCAGGCGCTGAGCCACTGCAAAATGTGCTTAGTTAATTTTTATTTTTTTTTCTGGGTCAAAAGTGTTTCAAGACCCAAAAACGATTTGGTGTTTTTCTGCGGGAAGCTGATAGCAAGAAAGTAGCACTTATTGTTGGACTAGCAGGCGCATGTAGAAGAGAAGAGCTGACAAACTTACTCTTGGAAAATATGAAAGATGAAGGTGCCTGTTTTCGATTTGTAATACCATTAACGAAGACAAAAATATCTCGAGAGTTTTTTTATAACATGAAGAGACATTGAAGGTTTAGATATGGTGGAAATTGTCCGAAATAACATTAAGTTATGCCCTAGATCCGTTGATCATGGTCGTTTTTTCTTGTGCTATAAGAGCGGTAGATGTAGAAAACAGCCAGTGGTTATAAACACTGTTGGACGAATGCCTAAGACTATTGCTTTGTTTTTAAAACTATCCAATCCAGAACAATATACCGGCCAGTGCTTTAGACGGTTTTCTACATCACTATTAGCCAACACCGTAGTGGATATTTTGACCGTAAAAAGGCACGGGAGATGACCGTCTAATATAGTTGCAGAAGGATACATTGAAGCTTCCGAAGAAAACGAAAAGAAGACAGCTTTAAGTATACTCGAAAATAAACAAAATAAAGAAATTATCAAGTACATTTGGTATTAATTTAAATAACTGCAATAGTTGTGTAATTAATATTTACAATAAATAGTTTGCAATGTTGTCTTTACAATAAAAATAAACGTATTTTATTTAATTCTGCTTTAAATTTAATATTAGTAGATATTATTACCGCACTAACATTACCTAACTAAAATCAGTGCGGTAATGACTTCTTATCTCAAGAACGTAAATAAAAATATATTAACAAACATGTGACGATTAAAAGTTACGTTATCTGTATAAACAAATAAAACGGCACTGAAACACCTTAAAAATACAAATTATTTTATTTGCAAAAACAATAAATAAATTAGATAAATAAAATAAATAAACTTAAGTTAGAAAATGAGGTAATAACATCTACGTTTCGTTTTCAGCATCATTTTTTGTAGAATTATTTTTATCCCTATGCTTTTCATTCAGAGGCATTTCTTCGGCATAAACTAAAGTAACATTTTCAGATTTTATAGGTTTGCTGGTTTTCGGAGGCTGCTTTGTTGGTTTCTCTGGTTTTCCCGAAGATGCCGTAGGCTTGGTGGATGAAATCGTTGGCTTCTCTGGTTGACTAGTTGACGTCGTGGATTTGACAGTCGTGGCGTATTCAGACCTTTCGCAATTTTTTCCGTAAGTGCCTTCTCTGCAGAGACACTTGTAGGAACCGTCGTCAAACGTAAGCGAAATGCATTTAGCACCGTTTTGGCAAGTGCCTGGGTTATTTTCGCAATAATTTAGTTCTGTAAAAAAAATAATGAAAATAAGAATGCTGCAATTCAATTTTAATTTATTAAATATCTTTTACGCACATAAATAATTATGTTGTAAGTAATAGACCAGTAATCGGGAATTGGGGAATTGACAAATACAAAACTGCACTATTTTTTTGCAAATGGTACGCCTTAAAGGGTTGTTTAGGAATGTACAGAGTGCTCACACGCAAATCCTCCAGTTCACAAAAAAATGCCCAAAAAAAAGGTCGTGAATTTACGTATTATATGTCAATTTCAGCATTAATCTGTTTGATTCTGGGGCCCTTGTCTGCCCATTTGCGGTGATCTGCTACTGCTCATTTGGCAATTTTTCGATTGTGTTTGATTCCGTTTATTATTAATATATAAATATTTATTAATGTCGAAAAACTGTAAACAAAATACAAAACACTCCGTTTACTATATTCGATGAAGTTTCACCAAAAAATAAAAACGACAGTTTTTGGAATAAAAATTGCAGTTCTTCTTTTAAATAATTGCTACTCTTCAATCCACCCAGATTCCTATTTTCAGTCGAATCGAACAGGCAATACTCGTCTGCTACATTGGAAAGGTGAGCTTGAATTTTTAGGTCTCTTATAAGAGGGAACTATTTATACACGAACCTGTCAACATTAAAAAGTCACATTTAAAAAAGGGTTAGTGGATAAATCTTTTTTTATCTTGCACAAATGTTTTCTGTGCATTCCTATGCAAAGCTTGATTTTTGTATAAAATTTGAAGTAAATTAGATAATTAATTTTGTATGTAATACTTTTTTTACCGGTTTTTTTTTTTTTTTTTAATTTAAAGTCAATCTGATAAGCTATGCCGCGAACTGACAGACAGACCGACAGACGGACCGACGGAATTGATCAATTATATCAATCAATCAATAGTCTTTAGCTATGCCGCGAACAGAGAGACCGACAGACAGACAGGCCGACAGAATTGAGAAAACATGTTTTTCGTGATCTAGGGACCCTGAAACGTGAAGATCTGAAAAATTCTCGGAGGGTGATTTATTCACGATTAAAATATTTTCCTTTTACAAGAGAAGTAATAACAAAAGCCTTTTAAAACATGCAGTTTAAGCTACTTAAAAAATGACGTGTAAGCAAAGCATGTTAGGAGGGACAGAAGTAAGCTAATCTGGGCCTTATCTAATTATACATTGCCACTATTACTCAGTGTGCTAAACTATCGCTCCATTGTAAAATGCAAACACTTCATAATTATAAATGTGCCAGCTCTGGATAACGGAAAAGCTGGCTTTCCGAATTAGTGCTATATTAAGACAAACACGGGTGAAAGGATTTGAGGCCCAGCATAATTTTGAAGCGTACTGACGCCTAACAAGCTTCCTGATAAAATTGATTAACGTCGAACTAAACCGATAACGGTAGTTGCCAATTTATTAAACAATTAAGCAGAAATACCAAGGATGTTTTCTAAGGAAACACCACATGCTTGGGGGTCCTTACACAATTGATGATATAAAGCTAATTATGTACACTATATATGCATTGCTTTTGTAAACATCGCCACAATATCGTCTAAAAAGGATAGTCAATTAAGAAATTATTTAACTATATTTCTTAGATAATGGTACTTCAAGAAGTTGTGTAGAGACCAACGAGCAAAAGCAATAACAACATAACAGTGAAAGTAGCGTGAAAACCCAAGTAAACAACATAATCCGTACTTTGTTTTTCACAATTTAGGATGCATCGATTTAGACTTCAGAGATTCCACGAAACAGCAGTTTCAATTTCTGTCCCAGATATTCAGTTTATGGCAATTTATTCATTATAAGGATTTACCAGAACTGCTAGAAGACGTGACAATCGCTACTAGAATGAACATGTGGTATCAGTAAGATGGTTGTCACGCCCATTTTAATAATGATGTTTAACTTGCTTGTATTTTTATTTATGGGTATACATCATTGGGAAGATCAAAACAGCCAGCCTTTCTTAAATATAAAAACACACCCATAAAACCAAATTTTGTTAATTAACAATTTTAGTTTTGTTAATACTTGTTTACATAGCTAGGGCGTGTAGCATTCATTATCTTTCTTAGAGGGTCCTGAACAATCTTATTACAATAAAATATTTGCTTTGTTTTTGTGCTAAATCTTATAAATAATCGAATCGCTTTTTATGTAGTATCGTTGGAAAGTTTAAAGTTTTTAGTTTTTAAGCATTTTAAATATTCTGTTGCTACTGTGAAAATCTGTTTTTTTTTCCGGTGAATCACTTGTTTCTTTTTTAAATCATTTTTTCCAGGTGTTGTTTATACGGAATAGATGAATTCAATATGGTCAACATCTCCTTTGGGGTATGTGTACTGTGTTGTCCAGAGTTTTTACCTCACCTTGCCCATATTGTAAATTTCTGTCTCAGTAATTCTGCGTTACCTGATACTTGAAAGGAGGCTATAGTATTATCCTTACCAAAGATCAACACAGCAGAAAGTTTCAAAGATCGAAGTTAGTGTTTTAACAGTTTTCAAAGCTACTTGAAAAGATAATAGACTCACAAATTCGAACACTCGCTTTTAGTACTAACATAATTCTACCGGTATAAATATTGTCAAATTTATCTTTCCTCGGATACTACGCAAAAGTATCTTTCTTCTCCACCCAGCGACTTCGCATCTTGCTTAAATAAAATTAACTCCGATCTGGATAATCTTTATAATTTAGCATCTAAACACTGCCTTCAATTTAATCCATCGAAAACAAGTTTGATAATATTCGGTTGATCAAAATAAAATAGTCACTTACTACTGAAATAAAAGTTAAAGTAGATAATACAGAGGTAACATGTACAGGGTGGTCCACTTAAGATGCTCCTATACTTTATCTCAATAAATAAGATACTGAGAAAAAAAAAGTTAAATACAAAAAGTATTTGACCCTAAGTATATTTTTTTATTTATAATATTTTTAAGTATACAGGGTGTTGCATTGTGCCAGGACAGTAACCAACTTTTTTCTTTTTAACGAAATTGTATGAATATTTTTAGAAATTCTAATTCTATGCTTGATTTTGAGTATTTTTTGTCATCATAGCATACGAAATTTTGAGAAAAATTAACTTCTCTAATTTTTTTCGGAAAAACAGGTTTCTGGAAAAACGTGATTTTTTCACACCTGAAGACTGAAATTGTGAATTTTGGTTATGGATCCATGGGAGCGGTTAATATTTAATACTCTGAATTATCAAGAGCGAAAATCCATTATACAGGGTGATCACAAATGACCATCAAAAAAATTTTTTTGTAACAAAAAAAACTTAATTTTTTTAAACGGAACATCCTGTATTTAGCACTTTTATGGTGTTTAGGATTTAATTCTGCATCATTCCATATATATAGTTTATATTCCAAAAATTAGTAGCTTAGAAGTTATGACCAATTTTCTATAATAATTCCGGTATTTTTGTTAAAAATCTAACTAAACCTAAATAATATCCTATTCTAAGTTTTTTTAACATTATAATTAAATTTAACATTAAATCAACAAGTAATGCAAGAAAGAAAGTAACTAATTACTTATTACAAAACATTTTCGACATAACCCTCGTCTTTGGCAATACAAGTAGTATACGTGGTTTCAATTCTCGCAATAGCATTTCTAACCGCGTCTGTTCCATTAAGTCTTTCTACCTCTTGCCTAATTCTCTTTTTTAAATCTTGAACAGTATTACACCTATTTTTATACACCTCGTTATTTAGGTTGCCCCATAAAAAAAATCCAGGGGTGTTAAGCCGGGGCACCTCGCTGGCCAATCTATGGTCCCGTACTGACCAATCCAAAATGGAAACCGTTGATTCAAACAATTTCTAACAGGCACTACAGTGTGATATGGAGCACTATCTTGTTGATAAACAAGCCCTTCTTTAATATCGTTCGGCAGAATGTCAATTAACGGAAATATTTCGTTCTCCAACAAATTTAAATACCTCTCACTATTCAGAACAAAGTCATAAAATACTGGACCTATTATTCGATCACGGATAATACCACACCACACATAAACATTTCCCCGACCCTGTTTTTTCATTTCTTTTACACGATGTTCCTTTGGGTTACACCAGTAATGAGTATTTTTTCGGTTGAACATGCCGGCCGTATTGAAAATTGCCTCATCGGTAAATAAAATATTTTTAAAAATGACAGTTTCAAAATGGTGGTCAATCATGAGAGAACAATAAAAAAACCTTGTTTGACAGTCCTGTTGGGATAATTCCTGAACTGGTAAAAATTTGAACGGATGGTATTTGGATAGAAAATTGGTCCTAACTTCTAAACTACTAATTTTTGGAATATAAACTATATATATATGGAATGATGCAGAATTAAATCCTAAACACAATAAAAGTGCTAAATACAGAGTGTTCCATTTAAAAAAATTAAGTTTATTTAGTTACAAAAACATTTTTTTTGATGGTCATTTGTGACCACCCTGTATAATGGATTTTCACTCTTGATAGGTCAGAGTATTAAATATTAACCACTCCCATGGATCCATAACCAAAATTCACAATTTTAGTCTTCAAGTGTGAAAAAATAACATTTTTCCAAAAACCTGTTTTTCCGAAAAAAATTAGGAAAGTTAATTTTTCTCAAAAACTACTCAAAATTTCGTATGCTATGATGACAACAAATACTCAAAATCAAGCGTAGAATTAAAATTTCTAAAAATATTCATACCATTCCATTAAAAAGAAAAAAGTTGGTTACTGTCCTGGTACAATGGAACACCCTGTATGCATTACTATAAATTATTATAAATAAAAAAAAACTTAGGGTCAAATACTTTTTGTATTTAACTTTTTTTCTCAGTGTCTTATTTATTGATATAAAGTATAGGAGCATCTTAAGTGGACCACCCTGTACAAATGAGGCTAAAAACCTCAGTTTAATTCTGGATACGGATCTGAAGTTCCAAGTCATATTAGTAGCTGTATTCGCGTTGCCTATACTAATTTAAAAATGATCTATGGTGTACGAAATATTTTATGTAAAAAATCTAAAATTATCTTATGCGAATCTCTTGTACTTTCTAAATTTAATTTCGCTGACTCTATCTATGGCCTTTTCTTTGATTCACAAACTGCTAGAAGAATACGGGTTGCCCAAAACTCGTGTCTTGGCCTTATTTATTTATGGTATACGATGCCGGCAGCAAATTTCACATAAACTAATGGAAGCAAATTGGCTTAATATCAAAAACCGTAGGCGCTTATACGCAGCTATTTTTATTCACAAAATATTAATTTTTAAACAACCTGCATATCATTACTCTAAGGTTACTTTTCGATCTGATGTGCATACGCTAAATCTCTGACTCAGGGGAAGAATGACATCTCCTGTTCACAAACACACATTCTTTAGGTCGTTATTTACATACCAAATCGCGAATGTTCATAATAATCTCCCTGACATATTAAAATCCGTTAAATACACTGCGCAAAACAATTAACGCAACGCCTAAAATTTCGTCTAACTTTGAATGGAAATTTCTCGAGAATGGTTGATCCGATTTTGATGAAGTTTTTATCGAAATTTAGGTTAATTCCTCGTGAATATTCTTTTGATATTAAAATTCAATGTTACTTTGTTCTAGGCAATAATACAGGGTGAAAAAGAAGGGCATGTTTTATTTACCAAAGTTTAAAACACCCTGTAGAATAAATCAGATGGATTCAAGAGATCTAACCAAAAGAATGTTATAACCCAGTATGTTTCCAACAAATCGTTTTTTTATTCGCTTCGATAGCACAAGTTTTGCCTGAGTTATAGGACTTATTGAAAAGTACTGCATTTACTGTGTTTTAAATGAATTTACCAGTTCATGTTTGAATTGATTCTGTTGAAGACGTTTGTAATTTGTAACTTGATTGTGAAGATTTTTTTTTTTTGGATCACTAAAATTCAATATTAGTTTTGTTCAGTTAATAATACAGGGTGCAACGAAAAATAAATTATACTGTTTTTTAAATTACGAACGCATCGGTTACCGGATATTTGAACATGGCGCTATTCTACATTTTAGGTTAGTTATACGAAAATTTCTTCGTGATATCAAGGGCCAGGATCGGTTTAGTTTTGTCAATAATACAGGGAGTTAGAAAAACATGTTTTAATAGGTAAGATTAAGATATGAACACGACAGTCAAAAAAAAACAAAACACTAAGAACTAAAACGAACAAAAATAAACTTTATAACTATTGAACTAATATTTCGTATTTCCCCCTCTGTTTCTTATGACTGCTTCGCACCTTCTATTCATGCATAATATCAAATTTCGTATGAGTACCTCATCCAGCTTATTCCAAGTATCGATGAGTAGCTCACCCAGCTCTTCCACGTTATTTGGCTGTCTTTCATTAGCCCTTAACCTCCTGCCCAATAAGTCCCAAACATGTTCGATTGGGTTCAGGTCCGGACTACGTGCAGGCCATTGCATGACATCGATCCCAACATTATTAACGTAATTTTGCACTACAGGTGCTGTATGGGGACGAGCGTTGCCATGCATTAATAAAAACTCCGCTCCAACATTATGTGCAAATGGCCTCACGTGATTATCCAGTATTTCGTTGATGTATCGATCAGCATTCAAATTCCCATCCACAATAACTAACCCTCCCCAAACCATTACTGATCCCCCACCAAACATTACGGTAATAACAAAATTCCCCTGTACATAGCGTTCATTTGGTCTACGATACTCACGGACCCGTCTATCGCAATTAAAAAGACAGAATCTCGATTCATCTGTCCACAGCACTCCCGACCAATCAGCTTCCGCCCAGTTCATACGTTCGTTAGCCCATTCTAGCCTGGCTCTCCGATGTGTTGCTGTTAACGCAGGACCTCGTGCAGGAACACGTGGTCTCAAACTTCCTTCCCTCAAACGATTCCGCACTGTTTGAGTGCTTACCTGAGGACCATTCGCGTGTTGAATTTCCTGCCTCAGAAACCTTGCCGTCACGAAACGTTGTCGTAAAGCAGACAACCGCAGATACCGGTCTTCACGCTCACTGGTAACACGCTGTCGACCTTGTCCAATCCGTCTGGAATGATCATCGGTCTCCATGTGTTCTGACTCTATGTACAGTTGATTTATGAACATTCAATCGTTCCGCTATCCTGCTATAGCTCCAGCCTTCATCTCTAAGAGTTCTTGCAATTATACACTCGTCGCGGGTCAAATTTCTAGTTTGTCTTGGCATGACTGTACACAATAAGGAGAAAAATTTAAAACCGAACTGAAACTGACGCCTAAATGTCAATCTGGTATAAGTTGTGTTCACTTGTTAACGGGCAACGTCTTCAACAGAATCAATTCAAACATGAACTGGTAAATTCATTTAAAACACAGTAAATGCAGTACTTTTCAATAAGTCCTGTAACTCAGGCAAAACTTGTGCTATCGAAGCGAATAAAAAACGATTTGTTGGAAACATACTGGGCTACAACATTCTTTTGGTTAGATCTCTTGAATCCATCTGATTTATTCTACAGGGTGTTTTAAACTTTGGTAAATAAAACATGTCTTTTTTTTCACCCTGTATTATTGCCTAGAACAAAGTAACATTGAATTTTAATATCAGAAGAATATTCACGAGGAATTAACCTAAATTTTGATAAAAACTTCATCAAAATCGGATCAACCATTCTCGAGAAATTTCCATTCAAAGTTAGACGAAATTTTAGGCGTTGCGTTAATTGTTTTGCGCAGTGTATATTAAGAAACACTTAAAAAACATAGTAAGTTAGAATATATATTACGTTTCTACTGCTTGGGAGATTTATGATTTTATTTCTTCTTTAAGTCTTAGTAGTTTTAAACATTGGTAACATTTAGGACTAGTTTAATTATTGATAATGCTCTTAATTGTATGCTATCAATTTTTTTTTTGGCCTAAGATGAAAAACAGAGATCTTGCCTTTTTCCACAAGTTGTGTTATTTTTTTTTTGTAAAGATGTGTCTACTTATTATGGAAAATAAAGACCTCCTAACTAATTAACTAAAAAAAATCAACTTTGAGGAAGAAGAAAAATTCGTTGTTTTGTGAATGTTTCGACAGCAGCCGGTTGCGCGCGCACACTTCAATATGCTCAATTAATAATGTACCTATACGCGTGCACTGTCGGCAACATTTTTCACTAAATTAGCAAAAAAATGGTTTTTGCACAATTATGATATTTTTTTTTCGCTCGATGAGTTTGTCACGCCTGTTGATCACAACAACTTGGAAGGGGGCATATTTAAAAAATCACATCAGTAATTGGTATATTTCCCAAGACATTAATAAACATCCAACTGATGGAATTTCACTCAACAATCACAGTCACAGCTCGGAATGAATATGCAGATTCGAGGGTAAAACTATAAAAGTCTCACCGATTGTACGTTAATTCGGTTGATATTTGCAAAAAAAAAATTTTTACTCTGAAAATTGCAAATGGTATTTTTTTAAAACGAGGTTATCGCAGAAACTGTCAGTATTTCGAAAGAAATGCTTAGAATCTTTCTTCTAGGCAAAATATTGAACTTCAATTTTTAATTTAACTTTTTTCTACTATCTGCAATATTTTTGGAGATATTCGGCAATAACAAATGTTAAATGCAAAATTTAATCAATTTTTGAAAAAACGCGTTAAACTCTCGTGGAAAGTTTTGGATATTTTTATAGAGAACGTTTGTACAAGACACAAAAAATTTGGTCCACTAACCATTATTTTTAAGAGCGACCCTTTGATATACTGGACTATACAATCTCTTTGATCATACAATTTGACAGGTTCGTGTATAAATAATTCCCTTTTATTCCCTTTAAAATGAAGAGGGGGATAAACGTCGAAAATATTATAAAATGTGTGCTCTAACCTCCTTATCACCTTATAATTTTTTAACAATTTAAAATCCTTACCCTGTTCAAATTCGTGGTGGGTAAAGTATTTTGGAAAAAGAACCATTTTTCAGGAGAAGATTAATTGATACTATTTTGTGCTAAATTTTGTTATTTCTGACTTTTTATATAAATTTTTTTCCCTCGAGCCGTCCGTGACTGCGATATACGACAAAAACCAGGAACAGGGAAACATTTTGGAAACCCCTGAAGCCCGCTCCACTCGGACACTTTTGGTATAATCATCTCCAAACACAGCCGAAAAATCAAAAAAAGTGCCCACAAAAGACTAACTAGAAACCAATAGATGACTAACACGTTCACTGCCGAGCAAACATTTGGAAATCTGTCTTCACAGGCCAAATTAGTTTTCACCAATTAGGTATATTTTGAAAGCATTTCCCATATTTGGTTTTATTCCACACTTCATAGTTTTTGATATTTTTGGGTTTTTGTTTTTTTTTTTGGTGTATCATAAATAATACACTCGCCGAACAATAAGAATTTTGCTGCTCCAGGCCGAGTGTATTATTTATGATACACTAGCATTTTACGAGTTTTTTCTTTGTTTCAGATTGACGAGCCGCAGTGTCTTCGACTTTTGATTTACGTGCACTTTTGCACTGGCTCAGAGCATAATCTATCTTTTCTTGAAAAAGAAATAAAAGGATAGCTTGTTCTCTATTTTCTCAGTTAGCGCAAAAGTAGACGTAAATCAATAAACTATTGTTATAGAAAAGTTAAGAAGTATAGTGACTATAAACAATAATAGTGATAAAAAACAAAATGAAAAAATTCTATACAGACAGTGAAATTGAAAAAATGCATGAAACAGGGGAATACCCTGACACGGATATGAGTGATGAAGATTTGGATGACTCCGATGCTGATCCAAATTATCTGGAAGAGTCGGAGAACTCTGATAGTGACGATTCGGTGGTACGAGTTAGAGCTCCGATTTCAAAACCCCAACCAAAGAAAAATATGGTTACCAGCCAATCTTCATTAGATCAACCAAGTACAAGTAAAGCTATAAGCCGATCTCCTTCACCACAACTGAAAAGAAAAAAGGTCACCAGCCGATCTCCATCACCTCAACAAAGTACAAGTACAGCTGTAAGCCCACCTCCATCACCCCAACCAAATACAAATACAGCAAGTCAGTCTCCACCGCCCCAAACACAAAATAATATATTTGACAATATTGCATGGAGCGATCCAATTGGAAACCAAAAGATATTTCAATTTACTGGATCCAGTGGATTGGATCACAATGTTAGTGGGATTTTGGCATTGGCAGACCCAATAGACTACTTTTTTCTGTTCTTGACTCCTCAAGTTGTGAATAAAATGGTGGACGAGACAAATCTTTATGCAACACAAATTTTAGAAAAAATGAACGTTGGTCCCAAATCACGTTTACACGACTGGACACCCACAGATTATCAGGAAATGACCAAATTCATCGGTTTACTAGGATGGATGGGTCTAGTCAAAGTGCCCAAGTTGGTTGATTATTGGCGTCGATCAGAGTTATATGCTTTCCCTCTTTCAAGAAAGACTATGTCGCGAAATAGATTTGAATTGTTGCTCAGGTTCTGGCACTTCGCCAATAATGATGAGGCCCAAGAACACAATCGTCTAAGTAAAATAGAGGATATTCTTCAGATGTTTGTAAACAGTTTCCAAAGCACATACACACCCGCTCAAAAAATATGTGTTGATGAAACCATGATACCTTGGAGGGGGAGGTTAAGCTTCAGGCAGTATATTCCCTCCAAAAGACACCGTTATGGGGTAAAAGTTTACAAGTTATGTACGGATAAGGGCTACACCTGGAACTTATTGGTTTATGTTGGCAACGATAAAGCAGATGACGCTGATACGTCTGCTTCTCAGAACGTGGTGATGAAATTGATCCGGGATCTTCTAGATAATGGTAGAACGTTATACATCGATAACTTCTATACAAGTGTGCCTTTAGCTCGTAAACTGCTCTCTCATAACACACACGTTGTAGGCACTCTCCGCCAAAATAGAAAGTATATTCCTCAAGAAATAAAATCTGCACAATTGCGAAAAGGTGAAATTATCGCCAAAGAATCCAACGATGGAATCACCATACTAAAATGGAAAGATAAGAGGGACGTCATGATGCTGACAACCACTCACCTTGGTACTGATACCCAAACTGTTACGTCAAAAACTGGAAGAGAAACTGTTGAACCTTTATGCGTTATAGACTACGATAGCGGAAAATCGTCAGTTGATGTAAGCGACCAATTATCATCCTATAATACTTCCCTACGTAGGTCAATAAAATGGTATAGAAAAGTATTGATCGAAATATTGTGGGGAACTAGTCTTGTGAATGCTTACTTTCTCTACTGTGAAAATTCCGTACATTCCACAAAACTGACAATAACGCAGTTTAGGGAGAGTGTTATACAATCTCTTCTCAATTCTAATGAAACAGTTGCATTAGACAACAAAAGGAAAACCCATCATCTAGTGCAACATGGGCAAAATAAAAGAGGTCGATGCAGCGAATGTTATAAAAGATTTGGGAAGCATGGTAAGATAGTGGATGGCAAAAAAAAGCTGGCAACCCAAGTAAAAACCGTCTGCGACCAGTGTGAAGGCAATCCATTTTTTTGCAGAGAATGCTTCAACGGTTTTCATTAACTTTTAAATTTTATGTTTTGTAGTTTCCGTTTATATTTTTGTATTTATATAAACACTCAAAGTGAATTTTTTCTTTGTATTTACAAAAATAAATACATTTGTTCAATGTTATATGTATTTTATTATTGGTCCTCATAACACCCTTCCAGGCCAAAACTTTAAGTTGCTCTGTATAGTGCCAGGCCGCCGAAACCCCAACCTAATGTATTTCTTATGGGCGGTGTATCATAATAAATACACCGCTACTTAGAATGAAAAATAGTTGGTGTATTATTTAGGATACATCCGGCCTGTGGTAAGCACTACCCGGTGTATCATAAATGATACACATGGCAGCGAACGTGCTAAACTGCTAGTTTTATGAGGTGTTTTTGTAATGAAGAACCTTAGAGTAAAGCCTGCTAAGCCCTATTCGTCTATTCGTTCTTATACATCCGATTCGTCAATTCATTTCGTTCGCATGGATTGCACGCGTTTCAGTGTTTGAAAATACACAAAAAACAAAAGATTAGATGCGAACGAATGGTTCGCCGAGGTCAAAGCCTACTTGTTTATTCGCCTAAAAGTTCATGCGTTGATTCGCATAAAACGAATCAACAAATCGAACGAATAGTGAGTAGAGGTCTTATGCGGATGAATGAACGAATCAACGTATAGTGAGCAGCGGGCTTAAGAAACAATTCACTCTAAGTGAACAACATTATTGCTTTAAATGCTAAAAGGGCTTTTAACCAGAATTAAATCAGGATAGCTCTAACGGACAACTCTTTCAGATAATTTTGGAGAAATTTCGTACCACACCAGACTGCGTGTGGTCACGGTTTTGTTTAATTAATGGAAGAATACGTGGAAGTGAAAATCGAAGTTAAAGCTATAACTAAATAGGGCTTTGCGTAATATAATAGCGTAGAGAGATTGATTATAGTCATTTCAGTTAGGAAACCGGAATGAGAGCTCAGGGCTTTTCGCCTAGAGTGAATTGGAACGTACAATAATTATTGACTTGTTAAATGTGGTAAGATACCCTATATCTAAATGTGGTAAGATTAAAAATTAAATCTTATACCCTTTCTAAAATAAAACGCTCTACCCCTTTATCTATAGAACCAGAGAAGATAGAGGAAATATATACATACATACAAATACAAAAAAAAATATTTCTTTGCTTTTTTTGAAGTTTTAATTTATTTTGTATTGCATTTTTCCAGGGCTTATTATTACAAAATATGACTAATTTACCAATATACATATACAGAGTTATTCACGGTGAGTCGCCTATTAGATGTTTATGGAGAACCGATTTATAAATCATTTTAAAATTACCTAACCAGCCATAATCTATCTTTATGAAATATTTTCAGTTCCGCGGTGTTGCCGCTTCTACCCGAAACCGGTGACAACATCGTTATTTTAAATGGAACACCCAGTATATTTTTCAATTTTTAGAATCCACGTTTATTTCTGACTAACTTTCGTAAATATCTTCCTATACCTATCTGTAGCCGTTCTTGAGATATTAATTAATTTAATTTTTTTTTAGCGCAAACAGGGCTTTCAAAAAGCCTTAATATTTCCATGCTCAAATCTGAAGCTGAAATTCTGGTAACGATTAAGCAATGCCCGTAAATATTTATATCTTTCCATATTAATACCAGAGCATACAGGGTGGTCCAGAAGTATAAGCTTGTTAGTCACTTATAAATGTGGCCTAATATGAAAATTTTTAAACGGTACACCCTGTATATGATTACTGATTTGAAATGCCGATAAATGTAGCTCTTCAACTATATATAGGTTCCCTATACCCAACTTGTCAAGTTTTCGATTTATACGCATTTATTTATGACTTTTCATAAAGCATGTATGGCTTAACGACCTCGGTTATAGGTGTGCATGAAACATGGAACACTCTGCATATTTTTCAGTTTTTAGAATCTACGTTTATTTCTGACTAACTTTCGTAAATCTCTTCCTATACCTATCTGTAGCCGTTCTTTAGATATTAATTAATTTAATTTTTTTAGCGAAAACAGGGCTTTCAAAAAATTCCAATATTATACTCAAATGACGCATTTTTACGGAAACCATCCTCAATACGAACTATCAAATGTTTTATTCATTTCCTACTTTTGCCCATTTACTAGTTACAAGTATCTGAACATCTACCATCAAATCAAAAGTTTTGAATATGATAATTTCATTTTTGAGCAGTGGGCCTTGCCGATGGCGTTCTGGTCTTTGAATTGGACATTTGTTTTTATCGAATTCGCCGAATTCTCAGTATGTTTACTTTTATTTTGAACATTTTGCTTTTGAATAACGTTAGCAAATTAAGATAGAATGGCAAACAGTTACTCAAATGTGAAGAAAGTGACCTTATTATCTCAAAGAGACCTGGTGAACAAATTAAAAAATATATACACAAAGTTTAGGTCTCAATCGAAAATAAGTTTATAAATTAAGAATAGATTACATATTTCGCCCTGACGGGCATCATCAGACCTAAAATGAATATACATTACAACGGAAAATACAATTAAATAATATATAACTTTACCATAAACAAAACACATTTTACAAAGTACATAAAACAAACATAACCAAACAAAGAAATAATAAAATACGAAACAAAGCTACGCTTGAATGACCAATCAGAGACGTCGATGTAAATTTATTTGATGGGAGGCGATAGGTCAAAACGAAAAAAGAAGAGACTGTTCAGGATAAGCTTGACTAACTGTCGTAAAGTACATCCTACATTAATAAAAAAAAGAAGAATTGGTGAAAATGAGAGAAAAAGCTTGAAGGTTATGCAAAATAAAAATATATAGTTATTCTTTTCAAATATTGTTAAAAATCGAATGAGGTTCAAAATTAAACACTTCATTAACGCAGGTAAGGACGTGCCTCTTTTTAGCTTTTGTTATTTCTATCTTTTCCAAAAGATCCAACTTCTTACCTTTATCGCATTCGTAAATTATATCTACATTTTATAAATGATTCGCAAAGGAGGCAGATTTTGTATTAGAAATATCTGTATTTTGGTGTTTTGTAACTAAGCTGAGATGTTCCTGGATCCTTGTCGAAATTCTTTACCCGATTGTCCCACGTAAACAGCAGGACACTCTCCACAATGAAGGGAATAAACTCAAAATTTCTCAAGACTATACTTTTTGTCTTTGATTCTAACTATGTGTTGTTTTAAAGTATTGTTTGTTTTAAATAATATGGAGATATTAAATGACTTCCAAAAATTTAGCTAAATGTAGAGATATATTTCCAAAGTATGTTAAAACTCTAAATTTGTTTGTATTAATTAGATAATTATATATTATTTTCATTGGAAAACCTTTGTTTAAGGCAATTTCCCTTATTATATTTAATTCTTTAGTAAAAGCAGCTTGGGATAGTGGTAATTTAATAAAATCTGTACACAAATGAATTAAAAGGTGCAAATTTGTGAGAAAATGGTGAGTTAGATGTAAACTGAATGATATTATCAGTACAGGAGGGTTTTCTATATACCTCAAAACTAATTATGTTATCATTTCTAATTAAAAGAAGGCCTAGAAAAAGAAGTTTACCATCAGTTTCACTCTCCATAGTGAAGGATATTTTTTCTTGCAAAGAATTGATAAATTCTAAAAATTTTAACAATTTTTGTTCACTTATTTTCAGCAATTCATCTTTTTTTATTAATGTAGCTTGTACTTTACGACTCTGGTTGGTCATTCAAGCGAAGCCTTGTTTAGTATTTTATCGTTTCTTTGTTTGATTATGTTTGTTTTATGTACTTTGTAAAATGTGTTTTGTCTATGGTAAAGTTATATATTATTTAATTGTATTTTCCGTTGTAATGTATATTCATTTTAGGTCTGATGATGCTCGTAAGGGCGAAACATGTAACCTATTCTTAATTTATAACGTTATTTTCAACTGAGACCTAGACTTTGTGTATATATTTTTTAATAAAGTTACTCAAATTCCGATATCCTATATTTATTATATTGTATATTCGAGAACATGCCGAATTTTTAATGAACCTTATTCCCAGTTGCCAGTAATGACCGGAAAAAAGTTTAGACAGATTCAAACTAATTTCTATAAATTTAGTTCTAGTAGAGCCGAAAGAAAACTACCCATCACAAACTCCGAGGAAAACGAAATCACCGTATTAGGATATTTCCAAGCATATATAATGTATATCATATTCTTCAATTCAAAGGATTCTAAAAATTAATATGCACCTGTAAAGTGATCATGCCGCAAATGCACAAAGCGAGTTAAAAAATGTTAATTCGAACTCAGGAAGACGGATTGTTTGAAGAAAGTTATTTCTGACGAACTAAATTTTCTATAAATTTGGATGGACAGTCAGGTATATACGATGACCAATTTTTGGATGGTGCACCAGCCCACTGCACAAGTTAGGTAAGCCAGGAACTTACAACCATATTTGAAGATCGTTGGATTAGACGTTTGGGTCCATGAAATTGCCCCCCCCCCCCCCGAGCCGTTCTCCGGATTTTTACTTCTTGCTATGTCTATTTAAGCCATTAAGGAAACGGTTTATTCATAAACGAGAGAGGATTTGGAAAATCGTGTGAGACGCGCATTTCAGCAACTGGATGGTAATGAGATTCCAAGGGCAACAACTGCAAATAGAGTCAATTCATAAAAGCCAATGGTGGGCACTAAACAAAATAATTATTAAATTTGTATAGCCAGTGTCTGTTATTAAAATATTGTTTTGAAAATAGTATGTTTTATGTTTATTTTATAATAACGCTTTTGCTATTTGTTGGTTTCGATAGTTTACTTGCTGCTTTATTGTATCGAATTTATTAAAATCGTATTTTAACAAATTATTTAAACATTTAATGTTATTGTTTTCATGGACTTTTACAGTCTAACTCGTTGAGCCTTACATGTTATATTAAATGATAAAGAAATGCTTATAAATCGAAAACTTGACTTGTTAGGTATAGGGAACCTATACATAGTCAAAAAGCTACATTTATCGGCATTTCAAATCAGTAATCATATACAGAGTGTCCCGTTACTAACAAACTTATACTTCTGGACCACTCTGTATGCTCTGGTATGAATATTGGCTAAAGAAGTAAATATTTACGGGCATTGCCTAACTGTAACCAGAATTTTAGCTTCAGATTGTTTTAGAGCATGGAAAAATTAAGACTTTTTAAAAGCCATATTTTTGCTAAGACAAAATTAATTTAATTAATATCTGGAGAACGGCTACAAATAGGTATAGGAAGATATTTACGAAAGTTAGTCAGAAATGGACGTAGATTCTAAAAATTGAAAAATATGCAGTGTTCTATTTGAAATAACGATGCTGTTATGACCACCTACAACCGAGTTCGTTAAGCCTTACATGTTTTATGAAAAGTCATAAAGAAATGCTTATAAATCGAAAACTTGCTGAGTTAGGTATAGAGAAGCTATATATATATAGTTGAAAAGCTACATTTATCGGTATTTCAGATCAGTATCATCATATACAGGGTGTCTCGTTTAAAATTTCATATTAGGCCACTTTTATATGTTACTAACAAACTTATACTTCTAGACCACCCTGTATGCTCTGGTATTAATATAGCGAAAAATATCAATATTTACGGGTATTGCCTAATCGTAACCACGTAAGGCTTTTTGAAAGCCCTGTTTCCGCTAAAAAAAATTAATTTAATTCATATCTCAAGAGGGGCTACAGATAGGTATAGAAAGTTAGTCAGAAATGAACATAGATTCTGAAAATTAAAAATATACAAGGTGTTCTATTTAAGATGACAATGTTGTCACTCGTTTTGGTAGAAGCGGCAACACCGCAGAACTGAAAATATTTTAGAAAGATAGGTCACAGCTGGTTACGTTTGTAACCAAAATTTTAAAATGATCCGTAAATCGGTTCTCCATAAACGTCTAATAGGCCACTCAGCGTGAATAGCTCTGTATAAGTATGGGTGTCTAATGCAATGTTTTGAATATATTGCCATTTTCCTTTGAATTTTTATCTATTTTTAAATTAAAAGAATTGAGTTCGCTTTAAGGTTGGTGAGAACCAAAAAAAAAAACATAAAAGTTTAAATTCAATTATAAAATTTTCATTGGAAAAAACGTCAAGCTAGTTGGTTTGAAGGATTTAGGGGCCCTGTAGTATTTCCTTCCTGTCTTGATATACTGAAAGACGGCAATGCTAATAAAATCCATAGGGGTCTTTTATTTTCAGCGAAAATTTTCATTGTGTCTAACAAATTCTTTAGAATTGTTGTTTATACATTGCTATTTGACATCAACCAAAATTTATATCATTCACTTATACATTAGCAATTTATAAACAACAATTTAGCATAATTTTTTGAGCCCAATCGAAATGTTCCCTGGTCCTTCATAAATCGCTTATCTTAACCAATTAGCGTCCACTGTACTCAGTTAAGTACACCTCAAACTAATTAGGTGGTGCCACCTATTATCAAGTATTTAAAGGACCCAACAGTTTTATATTGCTAACAAGAGTACTAAAACAGTTTTCTACCACAGCAATTTGGATTAAAGTCGACGAGTGGCGTTATACACAATAATGAATATGGCCGTTCGTGTGTGGCTTAGCGTAGTGATTATACATATTTTCAAATAATCCAGTTATTTTGAGTAGTGTTTTCAATTTTACTGTATATTATTTAACTATCATACCTCAGGAAAAGGTAAGTTATACCAGAAATAGATATTTCGTCATGCTGAATTTGCAATGTAGGCATAACCATAGGTGTTCTTAATTGAGCACACTGGGCAACAGTGTAAGCTCTTGATTTTTTTTTCAGTTATTTTGTAAAATCAAACAATGGAGCTTGGATTTGACGTAGTCAGCCCCGCGATATCCTCTTCAGCCTTTTATGGCCGTAAGAAACTACCAAAGTTAGATGCCGCTGCAGATTTTGCTGCTTCGTATAGCAATACCAATATTGATATCGTTATTTTGCCCCCAAACCCAGACCCAGTAACGGACGAAGAATACCTTGTTAGAAGTTTTCGTGAGACCCTCAGATAATGGAAAGTGGATCAAACTCGGATTCAGAATGGGATAATAGCGACAGTGAGATTCTGGCTGCTAAACGAATCAAGCTTTTGTCAGCAAAAATTTTTAAGAAAGGACCGTCTCTTAAAAAGGATCCAAGTTTTTTGCTACCAAATCGGCAAAAAAGCGATTGCAATTATAGTCCTTGGCAGTCAACAACTAATGGAGCATCTGAAATAGCTGAACTGGTTATTGAAGAGTTGAACTTTCTTAGTCCAAAAGATATATTCGAAAAAATGATTGACGATAAAATTTTACAACATATTGTAGACCAGACAAAACTTTACGCCTGTCAAAAAAATTACCATTTATTTTCACTAACAACCGAAGAACTCAAAAATTTTCTTAGTATACTGTTTTTGACTGGTTACCATAGGTTGCCAAGAGAACGTTTGTACTGGTCACTTGATGAAGACCTTCATGTAGACATTGTTTCTAGGTGAATGCCAAATAATTGATGATCGAATGTTCAAAATAAGGCCACTTATGGATATGCCGAACGCCAATTTCCAGCAATGGGGATTTTTCCATGAAATGTTATCTATAGATGAAGTCATGGTCAAATACTATGGTCACCACTCTGCCAAACAGTTCATCAGAGGCAAACTTTGCCGGTTTGGCTACAAAAATTGGTCTCTCGGCAGTTCAACTGAATACTGTTATGCGATCGACACTTATTGTGGAAAATCAAATAAGCAAGATAATATTCAGCTTCCCTTGGGTTCAGAGGTTGTATTGTCACTACTAAAACACGTCCCAATACCCAAGGATCACATATTTTTTTTCTGACAATTATTTTACAAGCTTATCCTTATCGAGTAACTTGAGGGGTTCAGGACAACCGGGAGATTGAGACAAAGTAGAACAGAGAAATGTCCTTTGCTGCCTGTGAAAGAGATGGAAAAAATTAAAAAGGGCTGCCCACGACAGCTCATTTGATATCAGAAATGAAATTCTTCTTACACGTTGGAATGACAATAGTGTATGTACGATAGCACCAAATTATGATACTGTGGAACCTTTTCAGAAAGTCAAACGTTGGAGCAAGAAGAAAAAACAAAAATCAGATGTAATGCAACCAAATGTTTTTAAATCATATAACTGTGGAATGTGTGGTGTAGATGCGAACAATCAAGCGGTAAATAATTATCGGATCGCTGTTCGAGGCAAAAAGTGGTATTGGGTTCTCTTTACCTCTATGTTAAATACAGCATTAGTTAACGCATGGAAACTCCATCAAATGGTATCAAAAGATAAAATGGACTTATTGCTTTTCACGAGATATATAACAAGACATTATCTTAGGTTTTTCACAAAAGAGAATCTGAAATCTAGAAATACCAGTAGCATTCTGCCAAGCATCGTTTAAGATTCTAATGGACACTTTCCTCAAAAAATAACCAATCCACTCCGCTGCCGTGTATGTCATGCTATCATAAGATGGCAATGTAAAAAATGTGTTATTACTTTATATGTTGAAAAAGAATGTTTTGAAATGTTTCATACAAAATAAAACTTTATGTGCCCAGTTTACTCGCTTAAGTTTTTGGAAAGCCTAGTTTTTTTTCTTTGTATCGTAAATATGGGTTTTTTTGTAGGTATTTGAACTAATTTGAAATAAAAATTATATAATTTTTAATCTAGTTTCATTTTGGGCGTTAATGGGTTAAGCCCTTGATTTGTTTTTATTCGCAATTTTAAAAGATAAAGTGCATAAAATGTATTCCAAGATCTTGAGCAATAATGAATAAAATTCTTTTGTCAGCTACATAATTTAAAACTTTTGATTAATTTAGGTTTTTTTATATTATGTTTATTAACTGTATATTTAAGCAATACTTAATAAAAATTTAATTTAAATAATTTTTAGTATGTTTTTATAACAGCAGAATGTTAGCTCAAAATGTCTTAATTAAAAATGTATGATAATAAAAGTCAACTAAAAAACTAAAGAAAGCTGCCAATAAATCCGAAACGTTGGATTACAGATTCATTTGTTGTTGAACTCGCTCTTAAACGCAATGCCATAATCTGTAATAATATATAATTGTAATAATAATATTAAAACATCAGCCCAGGAAAAAATTAAACAACCTGTACAGAAAAATAAAAAATTAGTTAAAATTTTAAAAGAAATAAAAACATAATTTAACCCTTAACTGCTGACATGGAGTCTGTCAGACTCCGCCAACTGCGTTACGGCGCGTAACTCCCACTCCTTTTTATTTGCAGACCCCTCGCGGTCAGTACCTTCTTGAAGTTTAGTCTACTTGTAAGTGTCAAAGCGGTAGTTTCGAGCTCCTTTATTTTACGAAATTACGCGCATCGTGGAGTCTGTAAGACTCCATGTCAGCTTGTGTGTTACAAAAGTAGTGATTATGGCTAGTTCTAAACAATCTGTAAATACATTAGATCCAGACTTTGAAGATGTGTGTATGAAGTGGTATAATGAAGAAAGCAGCGATATTAGTGATTCCGAGGATATTGTGGATAATTTTATAGCCAGTGATCATGAGACTGAAAGTGAGCAAGAAGGGAGTGATCAAGAAGTCGAATTGGGGGACGAAGAAGACAATACCAATGGAAGTGTGGGACAGACAAAAAAAGAGAAAGGATATTTTTATGGCAAAAATCGGTTTAAATGGAGTAAAACGGAGCCGACTAGAAATGTACGCACTCCAATACATAATATTGTGCATATTCCAAAAGTACGCCGTACTGTTCAAGATATCAATAATCCTTTGAGTTATTTTGAACAGCAATTTTCCGAAGATATGTATCAATTAATAATAACGTGGACTAACAACAAATTATCGAGCTTGAGAGGAAAATATAAAAGAAGAAATAAGCCAGAACTAACAGATATTGATAAAGTAGAATTGAAGGCGTTTTTAGGATTATTGCTCTATACATCCATCTTCAAATCCAATCACGAAGACGTGCGCAGTCTGTTTGCTACAAATGGTAAAGGCAGGGATATTTTTAGAGCAGTAATGTCGCTGCAGCGCTTTCTTATTATACTTATTGCTCTCCGATTTGATAACCCAGAAGACAGGGATGAAAGAAAAGCCGTTCACGCCGGGGCAGCTATAAACGAATTTTTTGAAATGTTTGTTAGAAACGCACAAAATTCATATTCAGTGGGAACGTCGGCCTGTGTGGATGAGATGCTTGTCGGATTTCGTGGAAAATGTGCTTTCAAAATGTACATTCCAAACAAACCTTGCAAATACGGCCTAAAGATAATGTGCCTAACAGATGCTCGTAAGTTACTTGCATAATGCATACCTTTACGTTGGGAAAAATTCAGACGGTTTTGGCTTAGACGAGGATGAAAAAAAGCTAAATATCCCATCACAAGCTGTAGTTCGCCTAGCAAAGCCTCTATTTGGGTCCAACAGAAACATATCTGCAGATAACTGGTTCTCTTCTTTAGAACTGGTAGAGTACTTATTGAAGAAAAAATTAACATATGTCGGAACTCTAAAAAAAAATAAAAGGGAAATCCCCCCCATTTCTTCCACGAAGAGAGAGGCCAGTTGGTGAGGCTCTATATGGCTTCACAAAGGATATAACTATACTGTCCCATGTGCCAAAAAAAAGTAAAGCAGTGTTACTGATTTCTTCCATGCACCATAGTAAAAGTGTGGATCCAGATAGTGGAAAAGAAGAAATTAATGCGTGGTATAATCTAACTAAAGGCGGGGTAGATTCACTTGATGAAAAGTGTGCAAAATATAGTTGCAGTCGACGAACGCAAAGATGGCCTTTAGCGATTTTCTACAAGGTAGTGGACATTTGTAGCAGTAATTCTTTCATCATGTATGCTGCCAATCCTCAAAATAATGAAACCAGATTTTCTTTTGTGGAAAAGTTAGCTGATGAGTTAGTAAAACCCCATATGTTAAGACGTCTAAATGTGGTGAACCTATGTAACGATGTGCGCACAATAATACATCGTATCCAGAATATTCAGGAACCAGTCCGTGTGGAAGAACGACTTGAAATTCGAAAATATTGTTATATTTGCCCAGCCAGATTAAAAAGAAAGACTGCTTTTTTGTGTTTCCGCTGCAAAAAACCAATCTGCTTGCAGTGTTCCAGAAAATGTTGTATTACCTGTTGTGACAATGATATGTAGTAGACTTTGAATGACCACGTTTAGACCCTCTGCACGTTTTTTTATTTTAGGACTTGGCAGTGATTTTTTAATTTTTTCTCTGTCGGTTATGATTGTTTATTACGATACAATATCAAACATGTCAAATTTGTTCATATTTTAGGATTAGATTATTGATTTTTTACGAATATGATGTTTTTTTTAGTTCGTGGAGATGTTTACATTTGTATCCTTTAGTACTAATAAGTAAAAGGCATTTATGTTTTGGTGTAATATATGTTTGTTAAAATCAATTTGATTTGTTATTTTAATATGCAAAAGTTAAAATTTTTAAAAAGTTTTGAGAAAAACTTTTTTTCTCTAGGAGTCTGTCAGACTCCATGTCAGCTTCTGTGACAGAAAATTAGATGTCAGCAGTTAAGGGTTAAAGCAAATAGTATTTTTTACCTTCATTGCATAACATTCCACCCCATCCTTTCGCGCAGTTACATTCCCAAGGTCGATTGCAAGTACCATTGACACAACCTGGGTACGGGAAACATTTTTCACAGTTCTTACCCCACCATCCTATTTTACATCTGGAAAATTATAAAAGGATATGTTCAAGATATTGTATAATACAAGACTATAGTATAAACTAGAATTATGTTATACAACAGAAATTTTGATTAATATTTCAGAGACACTAGTAAGGTGTTTCTGTCTATTATAGCTATGAATATCATTATAGATAAATTTTACGTTCACATTAGACCAACGCATGTATTCCTCGCTATGCGCCCATATTTCTTCGCTAAGTGGGTACGCGTCTTTATGAAATTCTGTAAATTCTTCAGAAATCAATATCAAAAAAAAATTACTACTTCCTAAAGTCAAATTTTAAAGATGGAATAAAATATAATTATTTAATTTTTAGTGCTTTTCTTTAAGTCTGTTTTATTTTTTTATATTTTTTTTATTTCATCCTTTTTAGATCTCTTTATAAAAAGTATTATGTCAAAAGCGGTCGCAGTAGCTAATGGGTCTGTTACATATGAAATTTTGCAGAATAATCAAAAGTGCCCTTACTTATAAAATATCAACAATACACATTGTCAATCATTAAAATGATTAGTAAAATTATTGTACTTCGTGCCACAAGGTTATGTAACGCTGTTTCACGTTGTTGTGTTTTGTTTATGCTGCGTCGTAATTGTGTTTTTTCCGAATTTTTAATTGTTTTAAATGGTTTAAATACACATGTTCATTAGTATACAGTTATAAAGGCGCGACACACTTAAAGAACGCGTTCTAGATGCATTAAATGAAGAATTTTCAACCCGCGGCCCTCGGGCCGCATTCGCCCCGCCTTTTAATTTCTTGCGGCTCCCAGAGGCTAAAGAAAATATTGTATTGCGCCGCGCCCGCGAATGACGCTCCGAGGATGCTAGCGCCACCTAGTTAGAAGAGATCCACTGTGTGAACTTACGATCACGACTACTCACAAGACCACTAGATGGCGCTGCAGGTCTAGTAAATTTTTCTAATGATTCTAGAAATTATCAGTACTAGAGGGATCTACTAATCCGGTCTCGTAGCTGCTCGAAATTTCGAGAGATTCAAAGTTGACGCGCTCGGCCTACATAAAGCCGGCATTACACGGTAGCGGCCAGTTCTAAATCCAAGAGCGAACGACGCGATACTAGCGAAAGTGTGGCAACTAGCAGTGAAGTTGCTACCTGTGTGATAAGTTATTATAGTGAGTTGAATATAGTGTGTTTTGACGCGTGTAAGGCGGATACTGTATTGTGGCGTGTAGTCGCGCAAGTTTAGCTTTGTCGTGGCCTTTTTGATCGAAGAATTAAACTTGTTTCTTCTACCTTGGTATTAAAAATTGCTTCTACTTCGGGTAAAAAACGTTTAGTGAAGAAAAGCGCATATTTCAAGAAAAGTGGACTGAGTTGTACTTGTTCGTTGGAGTTAATCAAAAATCCGTCTGATTGGTGTGTCAAGAAACCCTTTCAGGCTTGAAAGAATACAACTTAAAAAGACATTACGATACAAAGCATCCCACAAAGTTTGAGACATTTAAAGAACAATTACGACAAGATAAAGTGAGAGCTCTAAAAAGTTAGCTACATTATATGATGGTGAATTTATTATAGAATGTAGAGGCCGTCGCTGAAGTATTGTGCCCGTCTCAAAAACCACTTTTTTCTAAAGTTGGTTTGTCCGGTGTTACTGACTCCAGAAGAATCGAAGAGTTACCGGCAGACATTGAAAATTCACTAAAAGAAAGTGCATCGAAGGTCGTATACTATTCTGTTGCGCTCGACGAAAGCAATGATTTAACCGATGCCGCTCAATTAGCTATATTTATTCGAGGCATTGATATTAATTTTGAAATCACTGAAGTGATGGCTGCACTTTTTTCGATTAAAGGCACAACAAAAGGATGTGATATTTATAAGTGTTTGATGACAGTACTGAGACGATATAATTTAGAATTTACAAATCTTTCTGCAGTTGTAACAGACGGTGCACCATCCATGGTAGGAAAAAATGAAGGGCTGGTGGGTTTGATGAAAAAACAGCAGAAAGATCTTCATTTGATGCCTTACCATTGTGTCGTTCATCAATAAAATCTTTGTGCAAAATCCGCAATATACTGAGCAGAGGAAAAATGCTAAAATGCGTTTTTGAACTCAAGAAAATCACCTCCTTCATGGAAACCAAAGGGAAACCAGTTTCTCAATTTAGTGACACCGACTAGCTGCGCGAATTTGGATTTTTCACGGACATCACGCTGCACCTCAATGACATGAACACCAGACTACAAGGAAAAGAAAATCTCATAAACAACCTACTTGACACTGTGAGGTCATTTGGTCAGTATGGTGGTAAAGTACCGTAGACTATTGTAGCCTTTTGGATGATGTGAAATCGATTTTTGGCCCTTGCACTAAAAAAGGTTAAAGACCCTTGCACTAAATTATCGGGAAACGTTTGCTGTTTGCTTTTTAAACAACGTTGCCGTTTTTTAATCGGGAATGGCTTCGCCACCGCCTGTAGAGAACGAAAAAAGTTTAAATGTTGCAAAAAAAGTCTTGGTGTATCAATATGTATTAAATGTTTATCTATGTATCATAGTAGCTGTTCAGAACGGAAACAAAGAATAAAATATATTACAAAAAATGAAGTTTTGTGTTGCGAAAAAGAGCTAAAAATTGTGAAAAATAAATACTATGTTCTGGGGCTTGAAAAAGAGATTGCCCTACTCAGGGGCCTAAAGATGCTATTATTCAAGATAAAAATCAAATAATTAGTCAACTTCAAGAGATGTGTGCCATTTTACAAAAGGAGCACGCTAATAGAATAGATGTTTTATCAGTAAGTAATGATCAGAAAACTATTAATGAAATGAGGTATGCCAATGCATTGAAAAAATCTAAAGAAACTGTTGTGATTATAAAACCATTATGTGTGTGGGTAGATAGGGGTTGTTGATGTAAAAACACACTTGTCAGTCGGTGGGTCACTTGATAAAGATCAAAGGATTCACAGTAACCCAGGAGTTGACTGCTCGATGATGGGTTGTGGGCCGGGGATCAAGACTGACCGAGGACCGTGGTTTGGAACCCACGTTAAGCTGTAGGTCCCGTCCAGATTGGTCAATCCTATGACGGAAAGGAGAGGTTAAAATAAGCTAGGAAAACAAATTAAAATAAAACTTATGTCACTATTTTTAAATATTTATTTTCAAAGAGTGTGAACGGGCCTAGTAAAATAGTACCGTGACTGACTCTCTGACAGACAACGCACAGCCTAAACCGGTGGCACTAAAGATTTGAACCTTTGGAGGAAACATGCCTTGAGTATCCTGGGGGTGCATTAATGCCATCGATGTCACTTCGCGTCAAACGCGTCTTATTATTTTTGAAAATTCATCTTCTGAGAGAGTGGACGGACGTGGCAAAACAGTACCATGACTGACTGGCAGACAACGCGCAGCCTAAACCGATGAACCTAGCGATTGAAATTTGGAGGAAATAACCTTTGAGCACCCTAGAGGTGCATTAAGAAGGGATATTACAAAATTACATTTGTAAAGAGGTGGCAAAGTTGGTATGAAGAATAATATTTTTTTTAAGTTACGATGATGAGACTTAAACATTAATTTTTTCGTATCGATTTGAAACTTTGCAAGTGTATGTAATAAGGATGACAATACAATAATTTGATAATATCGAGCTCATCTGAAATGTAGTTTTTAAACTATAAATGATTTCTCTTTAATTAAGGATATTTGTTGGATTTGCACCTAGTTTGCAAAAGCAGACAGCTTTTAATTGCAAATTAGTATCTCTTCAATCAAACTCCGCGATGGGGTCACGTGACGTATCGAGCAATTATAACCTACCATATTCTACGAGCCGTTCAGTTCTCGTTCGGCCCGTTAATCAGCCTTTTCAAATATATCGGAATATTAGGAAAAGTTTTTATTTATTATTATTTGTATGTATACGCTTTAATGATAGCTCTATTGAAAAACCTAGGGCAAACCCAAGCCTGATCTATCTAATGGTATCAAATATTGACAATAAGAGGAGGCGGAGGTTTAAAAAAAACCTAAAAAAGTCTGGCTCTTTGTTTAAATATAAATACGCTTCTTTACATGACCTAAAAAAAAAGAAACCTAACCAGGGTTAACAGAAACACAATCTGATTTTTTAAAACACAATATGTTAATTACCTTATCATCCAAGCGTACGGAGTTGCGGGCAAAAGATTTTTATATATTGTTTGTGCAAACGCCCCCGGTGCCACGGGCGAAGAAAATATACAGACAATTGTTGAAATTAGGCTCTACAAAAAAAAATCGAACTTCTAAACTCTCTACGATTAATAGGCCATCTGCTTTTATCGTATAAACCGTAAATTAGTTTGAATGCGCCAATTATTTTCCAATATAAGAGCTGAAATAGTTTCATGTAGTTAATTTTAGCATTAACTTACTATAAGATTTGCATATTCTTTGTTCTAAAATTGTTAGTGAATAGCATTTTCATATAATTTTACTTTATTGAATAACTGATCAAGTTTCTACAGTGCACAAAAAATATTCTCGATATTTTCACAACTTTTGCCTTCATTCGAGAAAAATAATTGAAGATACAGTGCCCCCTTTTTAAGAGCCACATTGCCATTTTGCATCCTGTCAGTGACGGCTCGTACTCTAAAATTTAGGGTCGGCCGAGACTCAAGGCCAATCAAAAGCGGTGACAGTGAAGTGAAGGTGTAATGAGATAATTACCCTACCCTCCTCCTCCCGTCAACGACCGGTCAAACATCATGTGTAATTTACATATTTTTACGGGGAAATTACGATTAAAAATTTGGCTACGAAACACTATAGTACAAGAGCGACCTGTTGGATTAGGTCTCTTGCATATCAATAGCTAGAGTATTGATGTAAATATAAACAATTTAATTTATAAATTTGGTGCAGGAAAAAAATGGGACGTTATTCGATAACTATTTATTAGAGGCTTTTTCACTTATGCCACAAGTTTAATAAAAAATATAGGTATTTACGTTATTCTCATACCATTTATAATAAAATATATTAACAAACTTTTTTTAAAATCAATCCCCCTCCCTCCAGAAAGGTTTCCTAAAATCGTCCTTGAGGCCAATGTGGTGCTAATTAGTGCCGCGTCCAAATATGGTCAAATACTAGTATTTTATTTTTTTCCGTTAATTTCCTCAATGATAATTAGTAGTTATCTGTGTTGTTGATAGGTATTGAGTCTAAATCTATCTTGTCAATAGTGCATCTAAAGGTTATAACATTTGTTTTGGCCACATTGAAAGTCAACAAATTACTGTCAAACCAGATTTTGACCCTCTTCAAGTCTTCAGATATCACTCCATCTAGCCCATCTGAGCCAGACGTGTGTCACAAAATGGAAGCGTCATCTGCAAAAAGAGTGACCTCACCTTCAATATCAAGTGCAGCCAAATCGTTAATATAAATTAAAAATAAAAGTGGTCCCAGGACAGATCCTTGTGGAACATCACAGTTCACTGTGACATTAACTGACAGTGATCCATTTATATAAACGCTCTGCGACCTCTGTGAGAGGTAGGACTTAAACCAATTCAGGGACACATCCCTGAAACCATAAACTTCCAGTTTCCTTAACAGTATTTCGTGACTGACACAATCAAATGCTTTAGTCAGGTCACAAAACACCGCCGCAGCAAGATCTCCCTCATTTAAACTAACATATAAGCGGTCCAAAAAGGTGAAAATGGCATCATTTGTTCCCTTCTCGCTCTGAAATCCAAACTGGCTTACACGTAGAACATTAAATTTAGTTAAAAAAGACAGTCTGTTCTTCACTAATTTTTCAATTATTTTAAACAAGGTCTGCAAGAGGGATATAGGTCTGAAATTAGATGGAGACAGATCTTTGCCACCTTTATGCAAGGGTATAATCATAGCCTTTTTTAGAAGTTCTGGAAATTGACCATTAGCAAAAGAATGGTTAACTGCGTCAGCTAATGACAATAATGCAGAGTGATTCGACTCAAAAAATACCCTGACTGACATGTGATCCCACCATGAAGCATTCTTGTTTTTGATGTTGTGAATTACAGACCTTACATCGAAGAGATCAGTTGGGTACAGAAAGAATGTTTCGGGGACATATTTATTGGTTAAATATTGTAATGGGTCATTTTTTGTCTTTATCTTAACCGAAAGATTATGACCCACAGAACAGTAGAATTTGTTAAACTCATCAGATGGCCGTGTTGCAAAAGTCTGTTTACTGACACCATTCTGCCTCAAATCATTAATAACAGACCAAGTTTCTTTAGAAATATTTAAAGACTTTTTTACTCTGTCACTGTAGTAGATTTTTTTAGCAAACTTCACCACCCTTCTGTAAATTGCTCTATGTTTAGAATAATAAGACATAAAGAACAAGTTGTCGAAAAAAAATTTTCTGATATAGTGAAGGGCTCGCATGTTCTTACCAGATACTCTTATTGCTTTGGTAAGCCAGTGTTTCTTCCGTTTGTTTTTTAACTTTACATTACATGCCAAACAAAGTGGAAACTACATACACAACCAAAAAGCACATTCTCCAGAAAGAGCCACGATGCGGCCGGCCGATTTAAAACAAATTGTAAATGATACTTTAAAATATTCACTTACACTTATTTCCTCACCACATTTAAACATGTAACGTAAAGTAAAACTTGCTAATATAAAATATTAACCATCATTAGCCATGACTGAAGCAAAAAACTAACTAAAATTAATTTTAAAATAAGTAGCCTCATTTTAAAATAATTACAATTAATACCTGTAAAATCGTAGTATTCAATTGAGAAAAATTCCGGGGATACGGCCACATCGACGGGCCGGTGTTGGGTGATATAAGCTACGACGAACGTTATAGCCGAGGTAATAGCATGGGATGTGGGCGAACGTACTACGTACCGTGTGAACTAGTAGATGAAGTATTGTATGTAAGATGATGAAATCGGCTGGCCGAGCCACCGTCTGTTATAAATATATTAGAATATCTGTGGACGGTGGCCCGCGGTCTGCCGTTAATGGCGTTATTTGTATGTTAGTCAAGCAATTATAATACCTAGACCTCTTTTGCTATGTGTCCAGGAAATAATAAACTACATTTTGGCTTTGTGCGTTCTTAGGATGTTTGCAAAACTATTTTTGAAAAATTTTTACTTTTTTAAAAAGAGAATTTTCGCTGTATATTTTCTGACCCTGCCGCCCCTCACGAGCTGTCACTGCATCCTGTACTTACATGAAACGGAATTAAGTAATCCCATTGGTGCTATTGGACAAGTTCTAATAGGCAGCAGTCCATCTGAAGTAAATTTCAAAGACCATTTAAATTGATCCAGTTTGTTATCATAGGAGTTCTGACCAACGCCCATGGAGATGGTCAACATCTGTTATTGAATGAATTTTTAATTGCGGATTTTGTAAGGCAAGTGTGGACATTGTGACACAGATATTTATCAAGTTCTCGTTAAGTATCATACAACATTGCAATAAATATATCTGTTGATTTATCTATAGTTGAGATTGCTGTCTTTATTTACGGGGTTAACTCTTAATCTTAAATGACTATAGCAACCCAACCAATATTTCTGCCCATTTAGAAAAAAAAAAACTGAAGTAGTATCACAGCCACTGGTTGTTTGAAGCTTTTAGGTGTGCGTAACAATTTCGATTCTGTATTTCAAATAAAGCACACTTATTTTGAAAAAAGAATGCATGCCGAATCATTCCGATTATCAACGTGCAGAGGTCCTATTTGACGGTCCTCTTAATAGCAGAGAGTTCTGTAGGGTCGCATTTTTTCACTATAAGGTCTACTTTCAAAGTTATACATCTTCACTTACCTACACTCTCCTGGTTTCCGGCAGTATCCTCTCTCCTTGTGGCATGTTTTCGAGCAGATGGCTAGAACAGAAGATGTTTTTTTAACTAGTAGGCAAATGATGGAAAATAAAGGTATTTGTTTGTTTCGAAAGAATGGGGTTTTTATTGTGACGGGCAAAAATAATGCATCCGACTGAATTAAAATATTTATATCGCAAGGAAAAAGGTGACATTTTTTGTAGTTTATATATATATATATATATATATATATATATATATATATATATATATAGTTGGAGAAACGGTAAACATTTTACGTACGTCATTTATAAATGAGTGAAACTAGTAATCAAAGATTACCGTCTGGCAGGTGGGCGGTAAAACAACGATGAGGGAGAGTATGTGTAAATTGAAAAAAAGAAACGATGAAATTAAGTAATTTTTAATAGCATTATTGTATTGAGGAGTGATTAATAATATAACAATGAAAAAAGAATGCCAGCCGTTTCTGTTAGAACAAAGAAAGTCAGACGTGCACAAACTTGCATTTGCACACCTATTATGTATTACTTACAATTTGAACTGTGTGTACAAGTTTTCCTTTAAAAAATAGAAAAAATATTAAATAAAAAATTTTTAACGGAAACATCAGGCTTTGTTATAGAATAAACAACTGACAAATGGAAAGTAAAATAAATAAGCATACTTTGTTATTTTAAATGAATCACCCTGTATAATACAATTTTATTAAAATATACAAGATCTGATACCCTTATCTTTCAATGCTTAAAAAGCGAGACCCTTTTAACATATTAATGTAGAGTCAATGTATATTGTGGCAGGATTTTTGTCGATTTCCTCGATTCTCTGTAGAGATAAAGATAAAAAACCTGGTATATTTATAATCGGCAGAACGAGACCCCTGTAATGAAAAAAATTATACAGGTTTGTTCTTTTTAAAATAACAAAGTCTAGGTTAATTTTTAACTGTCCAATTCTCAGTCGTTTATTTTTTTATAAACTATTGCTATTTTTTAAAACAAAACTTGTAGACCCGGTTCAAAATTTATCTTAAACATAATAGGTGTAAAAAATGCAATTTTGACCACGTCTGGTATCCCCTTGGTTCTAACAAAAACGTCTGACAATATTTTTTATTATTTAATTTCATCGTTTTCTTTTTGGAATTTAAACATACAAGGTGTAACCCGATATTCCGTCTTTATCCGGCCGAGGTTACGCCACCATCATAAAGATGTTTAATGCTGACGGAATATGCGTATTTGACAAGACTTTTTATTTGATATATGGCTAAGAACTCATGATAAGATTGATGTAGGGAACGTTGAGTTAGTTAAGGTTTAGCTTTGATGCTTACTGTTACGTGATGTAATAGATTTATCGATTACTCGCCTTTTTTCGATTTAATATAATATTGCAGATATTATTTGGTGTTTTTGTGAATAAAAGAATTTAGAATAGTTTACAGTTCAGGTGTGGGGTGAACAAAATTAGTGTTTAAGGATTTTATGTACAGTGTGTTACGAAAAGAAGGTCGGTTAGTGTATTGTTGTATTGGTAAGCTTATTGTCACGTAAAATGGGCAAACGAAAGCATTATTCAAGTGAGTCATCGTCAGACAGTTCTGAAGAAGAAAGTATTTCAGAAGGTAGATACAGGAGTAGAACATCGACGATTAGTAGCAAAAATAAATCTTCAAACAGGTGTAAGTCAAAGAAAAACAATAGTCACAAAAGTACTACAGTTACGCAATGTAGGCGCTCCTTGACACCCCCCATAAATATACGTGCTTCTGAAGAAGTAGTTAACCATAACCACTCTGTCGAAAAAAATATTGGTCCGTCCCAACTGTCTACGCCCGGGTCGTCTGTGGAATCGAGGGTAGAGCGTTTAGAAAACTTATTGGAAGTTCTTATTAAACAAGGGTCCTCGCGTCAAGACCACCGACCAATAAATTTAAGAAGCGAGTGTATTCCAGAGTTTGATCCGGAAAATGAAAACTTGTCAGCCGCTAAGTGGCTTGACAAAATTGACCAGATTAAAATTTTAAATAACTGGGATGATATTACCACCGTGTATCAAATGCAGAGTCGTTTTTCCGGAATGGCGAAGAACTGGTACCACAGCTTGTCAAGTTACCCAAGTACATGGACCGAGTGGAAGAATTTAGTGGCCAAAAGTTTTCCAGCCCATGTGGACTACGCGACGGTCCTACGAAAAATGCTAAACAGGACGAAACACAGGGGCGAAACCATGACTAATTATTATTTTAGTAAAATGGAACTACTCCGGACATATCAAATAACTGGTCGGCACGCGGTGTTTTGTTTAATTGATGGTATTACAAATGTCACCTTGCAAAATGGAGCCAAAGCTGGCCGTTACGAAACGCCAGAGGCCCTCTATGAAGAGTACTTGTCAACGTTACGTGATGACAAGTTTTCCGAAACTCAAATGGGATATTCCTCAGTTTCAAGACGCTATCCTAAGCCGGAATCAAAACCAGCATTAGATTCCGAGAGTCAACCACCTCATTACAAGAAACGGGAAGGATTAAGAGATGTGCAGTGCTACAACTGTAAGTCCAAAGGGCATTACCAATCCAAATGTCCAAAACAACGCATAGAGTGTTCCAACTGTGATTTATTGGGTCACGAAGCCAATAAGTGCACTGTTGGATACCAATCCGCGTCACGTAAGCGCCCAGATGTGCCATCGACGGGTCATAGAGATGTTTGGAGTACCACGAAGAATCATCTGTGATCGAGGCACCGCTTTCACCAGCAAAAGCTTTACGGACTTTTGCCAAGGAATGGGTATTAAGCGTGTTCTTTGTGCAACCGCAACACCAAGGGCTAACGGCCAAGTTGAGCGCATGAACAGGTCAGTGTTAAGCGCCATGTTAGCTATCACAGAAGACGAGAGAATATGAGACGAGGCTGTAAAAGCTGTGCAGTGGGGAATTAACTCTACGGTAAATTCTACCACTGGTAAAACACCATACGAGGTATTCTTTGGATACCGCCCACGAGGAATTAACGATTCCTTCCTGACGTCTGAGATCGCATGTGACCAACGGCAAGATCTCGAAACGTTGAGAGAAGAAATCTCTCGGAACATCCTTGATCGGCAGCAATGCCAGAAGGAGTATTACGATAAACGGCATGCCCCTGTTACGAAATTTACGGTTGGCCAACACGTGTTGGTTCAGGCAAATAAAACCTCTAATGACGGGAGGAGCAGAAAGCTTGAACCGCGATACAAGGGACCCTTTGTAGTTACCAAAGTACTGGATAACGACCGGTACGTTGTTAACGAACTACCGGGGTCCAAACGATGTAGGACTGCTTATACTGGCATCTGTCCTTCAGACAAGTTGAAAGTTTATACGATGGTTTCGCTTAGCGAGACTAGTGACGAAGAGGACGTTGAATAATAACGTATTCTCGCCCTCTAATGGTGTCATTACTATTTACTAATTTAGTTGTTTTTTTTTTTGTATGTTTCAGTTAAGGCATGTTTCACGGGGTCGTGAAAGGCTGTCAGGTAGGCCGACTGTAACCCGATATTCCGTCTTTATCCGGCCGAGGTTACGCCACCATCATAAAGATGATTAATGCTGACGGAATATGCGTATTTGACAAGACTTTTTATCAAACTGTAACCCGATATTCCGTCTTTATCCGGCCGAAGTTACGCCACCATCATAAAGATGATTAATGCTGACGGAATATGCGTATTTGACAAGACTTTTTATTTGATATATGGCTAAGAACTCATGATAAAATTGATGTAGGGAACGTTGAGTTAGTTAAGGTTTAGCTTTGATGCTTACGGTTACGTGATGTAATAGATTTATCGATTACTCGCCTTTTTTCGATTTAATATAATATTGCAGATATTATTTGGTGTTTTGGTGAATAAAAGAATTTAGAATAGTTTACAAAGGTAAAATGTTCACTGGCTCTATATCTTTCTATATTATCTATGAATTCAAGTGAATTCAACAAGAAAAAAAAGAAAACCATTGTAAATATAATTTGCCTTTTTCATACCTTCATATGGTTTTAACAGGAATATGAATGTCAGATATTAAACAAAACACGGAATTACTGTACATGTACTGTACTGATTGTATTTTAAACTATATAGGTATGAGGGTATTTCATTTAAAATATTAAAGTGAGCTTATGCTCAACTTTTACGGCAATCTTGTATGTTGTATACTACATTCAGGTTAACTTACGCGTTTGACAAAGTATGCCCGTGTATCCAGGAAAACATTTACATTCCAACGGTTTTTCGCAATATCCGTGAACGCATCCCGGTAAAACTTGGCATTCCTTGCAAGTCCTTCCTGCCCATCCCAATCGGCATTTACATTCACCCGGTTCGTTGCAGTAACCCCTGGCTTGGTGGCACTCTTGTCGACAAATTGCTGAAAGTTAGCAAGATATTTATTTATCAGAAAGTTTCCCCTCACATATAAAAACCGCCATAAGAAAAATGCAATTTTCACCGAATTACACTGACGTTTTATTGTTTATTTATTTATTGTTTTACAATGGCAAAATGACATAGCAACGGCCTGTTTTCTAATGCCAAAACTCATACCTGGACAAAATTCTCCCTACATGGACAAAATCAACAAGTTGGTTTTTCAAAATTTTTGTTGGGTTAAAGTAAAAAAATTGATCTTGTCATTTTGACAAGTGTCACCTAGGTCAAATATTTAATTACCCTATTTATTACAATACAAACAAATAAAAAGTCGCGCTTTAGACAGTTATTTATTTTGATTTCACTGTTTTATTTGATATTATATATGGTAACACATTGTTCTCGTGAATATTCATGTCGAATACCACGCGAGAAAAAATTTTGAAAGTAAAATTTTCTTTTTGTATATTTTTGGGATCAACAACAGGTGTAAATTTAACATTTTGAGATCCCGGTTGAAATTCGCTTCTTTCTGTCCAAATTTTTGCTACATAATGCTGATTTATTGCACGACTGTCCAACGACAAATAAAACTGCAATATTTCCTATTGTAGTTTATTTTATCCAAAATCGTGCGCATATTTTTCTTTCATTGCAACTGAATGGGCAACTGGTATAGAGGGTTTTAAATTTCCATTATACAATAACACAGCTTTTAAGCTATATTTAGATGAGTCTATGAATAAGCGCCACTCACGGGGAGAATGTTCAATATCAAGTTCCTGCATTAAACTGTCTATATCAGTATACGCGCACAACGAATTTTCCATACTGTAGAATTTAGAAAACATAGCATTTCTTTATTCGAAATTTGTAATTTTTCTTTCTTTGACCAATAGGTTCCATTCCTTAAGACGGGAACCCAGAAGTTCTGACTGTTGCTTGGATAACCCCAAATCACGTACTAAATCATTTAATTCACTTTGAACAATCAAATGTGGCTCGCCGGAACTGAGACCTGTGGTAAAAGTGGGATCGGTGCACTGTTCTTCTGAGCTGCCTGATGATGCGTTATCTCCATTATCTCCCAAATCAAGAGCTTGCCAATTTAAAGGCGCAATCGGCACTGGCAAATTTGCATTATGAGGAACAGGTCCCGGTCGTATGGTAGATTGCAAATTTGGATATTCTATATTGTGCTTTCCCTTTTTGGAATAACCTTCAGTCTTTGTCAGGCAAAAATAACTATCGTCAGAATTATTGGTGGGTTCTCGCCATACCATTGGAACTACAAAAGGCATACATTTTCTCTTTCCCTTCATCCACTGCACCAATGATACACTACAACTAACACAGCACACATGGGGGCCCACCGCTTATCTTGATCCCCAATTAACACACTCAAATATTTAAAGTAGGCTTTTTTACATTTTCGGAAAATGGCCTGGCTTGTGATTTCACCAGAAATTCTCCACAAATATAACAAAACATGTCAGGAGAAATTTTTGCAACTTCGGCGCGTTTGACTCGACATTCTCGTCTTCACATACACTTGCTTATCGATATACAGAGAACCACTCAATTCGAAACTCGACAGAAGAGTGATGTTTAACGTTTATTTTATGTCTAATGTCGTAAACAACCCAGTCTAGGTAATTTTTCCAATGTAAAATGATAGATAGTTTTATTAGTAAAATTTACACAAATGTGCTTTTACATGTCACAATAAAAAAATAAGTTTAAAAGGAAAACCATTACATATTTAAAATTACAAATATACACCATAAAAAATAAGTTTAAAAAGAAAACCATTACATATTTAAAATTACAAACATACAAATAAGATACATTTTACAAGAAAATTAAATTTTAAAATGTTTAAACTGCTACATAAAGTCACCAAAATCATTGTTGAAATAATCCTCATAAGAATAAAATGATTTTTTGATAAGATAATTTTTAATTTTACAGCTAAATTGTTTGTTGTCTATACTCTTTATGTGCTCAGGAAGCACATTATAAAACTTTACACAATAGTAGTCTGTACCTCTTCTGGTGCGGGCAAGTCTATGAAAATTAGTGATTATGTTATGACAATTGCGAGTTTTGTAACCATGAATATCAGAGTGAGCTGCAAAATGACTGGTGTTCAACTTGATATAGTTAAGGCAGTTTTGTATATAAATAGAGGGAAGAGTAAGTATTTTTAGATCTCTAAAATTCTGCCTGCAACAGTCACGCCACTTCAGACCAGCCATGACACGTATACATCTACGCTGAAGTTTAAAAACCTTGTTAGTATGAGAACTGTGCCCCCAATTTAAAATTGAATAGGACATGTGTGATGCAAAGTATCGATGGTAAGCTAACAGCAGTGTGGAGATAGATACATTCCTCGAGAGCATCCGAATCAAATAAACCTTCCTTGACAATCCCTGGCAAAGCTGTTTGATATGTTCCTCCCAGGTGAGTTTGGGATCCAGAAACACCCCAAGAAATTTCACATGAGGATCACAGGGAACATCCGGGTTGCCCAGACGAAGAGAGAAATTTAAATTTTGAGTTTTTGACTGGTTCATACTCAGCCGATTTGCCAAGAACCAGTTGGCCAAATTTTCCTGTGTGTCATTGATCATGTCCTTTAGGTCATCATTGGAAATGTATTTTATGGTGTTGGTCGTATCATCTGCAAATAATATCAGGTTAGGATCACTCTGAAAATTAGCAAGGTCATTGAAATATATTAGGAACAGCAGAGGTCCCAAAACTGACCCCTGTGGTACGCCATGCCTAACTAACTGCCTCTGAGAATTGGCATGACCATATGTGACATACTGTGTGCGTCCAGAAAGATATGACCGTACCAAGGAAATACTACCATCAGTAAAGCGGTAAAAGGCAAGTTTTTGTAGTAGAATATCATGTGACATACAGTCAAAGGCCTTGGTCAAGTCATAGAATGAAGCATAGACACATGACTCTTCCTCCATTGCTTCTGCTACCCATTCGGTAAGAGTGTTTATGGCAAGGGTTGTAGATCTTCTGTTTCGGAAGCCAAACTGATTCTGCAAGAAAAGGTTCAGCCTTTCAAAGAAACTATTAATTTGATCTTTTAAAATAGATTCAAAGGTCTTTGAGAAAATTGGCAATAGTGATATTGGACGGTAGTTGTTAGGATCATCAGTAGAGCCTTTGTTCTTAAAAATTGGGATTACTTTTGCCTCCTTTAGAACAGCTGGAAAAATGCCATTGATAATACAATAGCTGATAAGTTTGGTCAATGGGTACACTATAATATTTTTGAGAGTTTTAATAATTTTTGTATTAAGGTTATAACAGTCCTTGCTCTTTGAATTTTTCAGATCTGAAAGTTTTTGTCTAACAATGTTGTAAGTTGTCGGCTTAAAGTGAAATTCCTCAGGTGGTGAGGGCCCCAACAAATAATTTTGAAAGGTCTTATCCGATGCTGGAAGCTCTCCTATGATTTTTTCAGCCGTGCTAGTAAAAAAGTTGTTAAGGGTTTGAGCATTAAGCATTTGAGACATTGTAGAGGTTGATGAAGATTGTTTACTTCGAATAACGTCCCACATAGCAGCTGGTCGATTTACAGAGCCACCTATGTAAACATCGTATGCCATTTTTTTTGCTTTACAAATTTCATCACAGTATTTATATTTGTAAGCATTAACGTCCGCTTTGGTAATCAGATGAGGATGGCATTTACTGATTGAGACTAAGGTATGCAGTCTCTCTCTCATAGCCCTAAGCTCTTTGTTGAACCAATTTACCTGAAGTGGTTCTTGTCCAGCACCAACCAATTTTGATTTTAAAGGAAAGCACTGTTCAACTGTGTCAGTGATAACCTCCACAAAATTCTGGAACCTTACCTCCACACTTACCCCTGGGTCATCAACAAAATCCCAACTTACCGCCTCGATACGGTTGTATAAGAGAAATAATCCTTCATCTGTAATTGGCCTATAGTTTATTCTTGTCTTGCTTTTGCTCTCACAGATACTTATGAATTCGAAAACGATACCAATGTGATCCGACAAACCACACAAGGAAAAGGGTTGTGGAAATGAACTATCACATTCTATATTAGTAAAGATATTGTCCAGACATGCATTACCTCTAGTAGGAAAATCAACCGTACTTTGCAAGCCGTAGGTCTGAAACAAATGACACAGTTCCAATGCCCTACCGTCTTCTGTATGAAAGTGAACATTGAAATCACCTGTGACTACAACATTTAGAGCAAAGTTTAAACCATCTAAAACCATGCACAGAATTTCATAAAATCTATTCAAATCTCCACTGGGAGATCTGTAGATAGTTATCAACTGAGTTTCAGATTTCTCAAGGAATACACCCGTCACCTCACAATTCACTTCCTCAGAATATTCTGTTACATTTAAATCATGATATAAAATACCATTTCTCAAATAAATAGCCACACCTCCATGACCCTTTGCAGACCTGCAAAACCCAGAAGCAGTACAGTAACCCTCCAGAGTCAAAACAGAAAATTCATCGGCATTCAGCCAATGCTCGTTTATACATAAACAATTAAAATAATTATCTTTGAGAATCATTTCAATATCACAGAACTTATTTCTAATACTTTGAATGTTAGTATGCAGTATGGTTGTCACATGGTCAACATTATTAATATTGTTCTTAGATGGTACCCTGATCACTGAGGCGAGGTGCTCATTTTGTGCCGGCGTTGCAGGTTCCGAAAATGAACCCATTTTAGCCGCCCCACAATAAAATTGTTTACCTGCCAATATAAAAGGTTCTAATTAGGCTATTAAATGGTACATATTAGGGCTTTCTGAATATTTTTTTTATTATTGGGGGGGTATTTCCATTGTGAAAATAATGAGCTGACCTGTGTTAGAAAAATCTTGTCAGCCAGTAAATCATAGTATTGCGTTTAAAAAATAAAGTTAAGAGCTCTATCGGAAATACTATAAAACTGGCAACAGTGGAAATAATATTTTTAGATCGGACACTATTAACAACACCCCTATGGCAAATTTTATAACGATATGTTAATCCATTATCGAGATATTTGACCGTTCCGGTTCTTTTGAATGAAAATGCGTACTTGCCATATCTTTTAATATTTTTAGACGAAAAATTTGAAATCATAGGATTGAAAACAGTTTGGTCTGGTGAACATTATAAGCAAAAAACAATCATAGTATTGTATTTAAAAAAATAAAGTTAAGAGCTCTATCGGAAAAACTATAAAACCGGCAACGCTGTAAGTATTATTTTTAGGTCCGGCACCATTGATAACCTCCCAATTCCAAGTTTTATAACGTTACGTTAATCTGTTACCGAGATATTTGACCGTTCCGGTACTTTTGGGAAACCTTGTATAATAGTTTGTTTGTTATAGTTTAATAAAAACGAGTAAATAACTACGAATTATGTACTTATTTCTGCACGTCTGTAGAAAAACTATTGTACCTAACACTTGCGGAAAATGTTTTTTCAAATTCATTTTCCCCACGACGTTCTGAAAGTTTTACATCCTGCTTGCAAATGCGTCTGTAAAACACCTTTTTCCGCACGCAATTTTTCAGTGCTTAATTAAAAAATCTTAATATATTTAGATACGTACGTTCGGAACAGAATAATCCATCCCACCCTTCACGGCATATACATTCGAAGCTTGTATTACAGTATCCATGCTGACACCCAGGCAAGGGGATACATTTGTTACATTTATCTCCATAATAGCCTAGTTTACATAGGCATTCTCCGGGTCGGTTGCAATAGCTAAAATAAAATAGGATTTAGTTCAACTTAATTAGAACTCTCAAAAGTGCTAAATAAAATACTGAAATTACAAACCCTTGCATTGGATCGCATCCTGATCGGCATTTAGGAACGTCACACAGATCACCGTTCCAGCCTGGTAGACATTTTACTTCACCGTCATCTGAACATGTGTAATGTGAGTATTCGTTTTGAGATGTTGGAAGTTCACAGGCCTACAAATACAAAAAAAAGTTCAGATTGTTCTTGATTCACGGTTGTATCTAGGGACGATATACCACAATTAGTTATGGCACACAATTTGAAATCAGTGCGTTAAGTTTTCAGGCTGAATTTTTAAATATTTTATTAAGCCGTCATTTTGTTCCGCTATCTTGGATTCATACCAAAATTTCACCTCTTGGTTCCTACATAATAGTTGATTTTTGTGCAACAGATGAGATAATACTTTTATTTCTTCATCCTGGTCCTTAAAATTGAAACAATTTAAGTTAATGTTATCAATAATATATGCCTCTAAACATACATACGATAAAAATCGGTATTACGATCAGTGAGGTGTGACCCAATTTAGTTCAGTACATAGTCATTTAGTAACACATATATACTCTTCTTTTTAAACAATTTTATTAGATGCCATATTGTTCCATCATGTTGGATTCCTACCAATATTTTGCCAGTTTCTAACTATACCACACTTGATTTTCGGGCACAATTTAAAATAAATTCAATAAGTAGTTTTTACATTGACACACACCGCCATTTTGTTACCTACGTCATGTTGTACGAGTTTTTTAGTAATATTTTTTTTAACGTTTCACTAGGCCGTCATCTTGTTTCAGCATATTGGAATTTTACTAAAATACCATGTCATCCCCATATGACCTTTAACTTTTGACTAAAATTTGAAGACAATCTGATAAGTAGTTTTTAAGCTATGACGCGAAATGACAGACAAACAGACAGACAGACCGCTGGAATTGATAAAATATATTTTATTGCATATAAGGACGCTAAAACTTAAAGATATGTGAAACCTCAGAGGGTGACTTTTTCGTTTTATTTGGCCGCCATTTTGTTCCGCCATCTTATTATTAGTAGGGCAGTTTTAGTAGTTCATCTCTATACCACAATTAGTCATGGCACACAATTTGAAATCAGTGCGTTAAGTAGTTTTTCAAGCTGAATTTTTAAATATTTTATTAACCCGTCATTTTGTTCCGCCATCTTGGATTCATACCAAAATTTCACCTCTTGGTTCCTACATAATAGTTGATTTTTGTGCAAAATTTGACATAAATTGAGAGTAGTTTTTTAGTATCAATTTTTTCAACATTTTACTAGAGCGCAATTTTGTTTTGCCATATTAGTTTGTTACCAAAATGTTAAAGTGCGGGACACGAAAAAAAAACCGGGCGGTCCTTAAAATAAAGGTTCATAGTCTTAAGGAAGCGGAAAAGTAAAATTTGTGTACGCAAATGAATGTTATGTTATTTTATTTGTTGTAATAGTTTGCCGCTTCACCTATAAAGTGCGCCATTTAAGCGGTACGGAAAATTAATCGAGGATTTAGTAGATTTCGCACTGGTCCATTTGTAATTGGGATGTGCCTAGAGTCTCCATGCACTTGCCGCTAGAAGATTCTAGCTATTTCCAGTCACGCCTATACATTTCGAGCATTTGTTTTCATTTCTCTATAAATGCGTTGCGTTGAATTTGAATTATTATTTCGAAGTAACCATGGCGAGCAAAAGAGGAAAAACAATTCGAAGCGGTGCACTTGAAGTTACTGCGAGCGTTGTAGAGGCCTGTACTAAAGAAGCTAAAAATAATAGTTTGACTATTCCAATTCAAAATCGAACAGAACGCGCTGCATTTTACACTGTGTTTCGGAAAGTAGTGTAAGAAAAATTCAAAGGGAACATAATGATCGCTCATGTTCTACTTCACCTTTAAAATATCCTGGTAAAAAAAGACCCCGATTATCATACAAAAATAAAATTGACCATGGTGATTTTCAAGTAATTCGACGAACAATAGAGGATGATTATATAAACTTGAAGAAGGTTCCGACCGGCAAACCCCTACTTCGTGCTGTAAAGAACAAAATAAATTTTCCGTACGGGTATAAAACCTTAAGTCGGCTTTTACGATCAAATAGGTTTGTTTGGCGCCAAGTGCCAAAATAAACGAAAATTGCTCATTGAGAGGCCAAATATTTTTCTCTGGCGGGTGAAATATCTATCAACTGTAAGGCAATATAGACAAGAAGGACGCAATATTGTGTATCTAGACGAAACCTGGGAAGATAATGACATGACAGTGAACAAATGCTGACAAAGTGAAAGTGTTACAGGTATTGTTCAGGGAATCCGCTCTAGTAGTCGCTTTATTATAGGTGCTGCTTTAGTTTTTCGCTCGGGACTTACCTCTGGAGACTATCATGGACAGATGAATAGAGACAATTTTGAAAAGTGGTTGCTCGAGAAGCTTCTACCTAGCATTCCTCCCAAATCAGTCGTGGTAATGGATAATGTGTCTTATCATTCTCACGTAGAAGATAAAGTGCCAACTAAATACTCTACAAAAGTTCATATGATATCGTGGCTTAAATCGAACAATCTTGTATGTGATCCAACACGGAGAAAATATCAATTATATAAAGTAATATCAGCCAACAAGCGTAGAGAAGAAAAGTATAAAATTGACGGCCTTTTACGTAACCTCGGTCATACACCTTTAAGGCTGCCTCCATACATGTGCGATCTCAACCCTATTGAACTTGCATGGGCAGGAATAAAAAAATATATTCGAGAGCGCAACACCGGTGAACTTTCAATTACGGATTTAAATAAAATAACATTAGAAGCGATTGACTCAATATCGGCTGAAAATTGGAAATGGTATGTTAAACATGTCCGTTCTGTTGAAGATAAATACTGGGAAGTAGATGGCAAAATTGAAACGGTTATTGATGATCTAGTTATCACACTGGGATCTTCAAGTAGTGACGACGAAATCTCATCATTTTCAGAGCAAGACAACGATTTAGAAGGAATTGAACCATTAGAATCACAGCCGTCAACCACAAAAATGGCTTAGTTTTTTTTTATATATTTTGTTAAATTGTTGCATAAGTTAGCTGTCAATAAACTGCTTCAAAATAATTAATTTTGTGTTCAATTCGCCGCGCCGCGCCGCGCCGTGCCGCATGACATTCAGGTTTTGTTTGTTTTCAGGCATGACTGGTTTGGTTCAGTGGTTACCATGACTGCATGTCACGCCGATCAACACAGTAATTTTATAATAAAACTTATAATTAATTAAAATTCCGCTTTGGTTAGGTTAGAATTGCTTAGGTTTGCTGCAAAGAAACCTATACTGTTGGGTGGATCTGTCTCGTTAGCGTTAGGTTAGCCCAGGTCCGTCAACCAAACCATCATTAAAACCATAACCAATAATGAAAAAATACAATTCTGTTGTCCAAGGAAAAGAACTGTGGCAACGGTGGCAACGGTGGATTCTGGGGGGATGTGTACCGTTACGATCGATTTATTTTTTCATGTTAACAATTCAACATTCGCACACAACATTGCATATTTGATTTAAAACTGGATAAACATGTGGATACTTATTTATTTTATTAATCAGTTAGGTATTTAATTACATTTCGTAAGATTTGTTGAGGTTTTACTTAGTTTTGATTAAATTTTCTATTTTAACGTATTTTCAGTTTAGTAATTTCATTTCCCTTAACAAATTCGTAAATCTAAAATCTGGCAACGTTGCTACATTTTTCGTTGTAAGGCTGTCAAATTGTGATTTTTAATTTATTTTTTTTTAGATAACTCTATATTCTCATATTCCGCAATTTTTATTTTTGAAATGTACTATTACAAAGGGGTAATTTCTGGAAAAAAAATAGAATATACAAAAATCGTCTGCCGGGATAGTTTACCTAATTCAGACCTTCTATAAAAACTCTCACATCAAAACTTAACCTAACCTCGTACGATAAAAGAAAACGATACTTCAACAGAAAAAAGTTTTGAAATTTCTATATTAATAGTCGATGCAAAATAAATGTTGACCAGTGCATTTTGGACTGCTAGAGAGATAACTGATTTGGAGAAAGTTACAGTAGTAAGGCGGACATACCGTTAGACAGCGGTTATTAACTTTATGTGTACGATACAAATGTTCTAATTGCAATTTACTTGCATGTATTATATCTGTATTGACTTCAGGTTTTGAGAATTTAGAATATTGATATATTTTACTATAAATAACATAAAATAAGAGTTTTCTACTGGTTATGCTTATTGAAATATAAGTTTTAAAATATCCATACAATTAGTACTGCTTTCACAAAACTGATATACAGGGTGTTAATTAATGTCGTGAACATATTTCAGGGGGTGATAGTACTCGACAAAATAGGAAAAAAATGTCAATATATACATGGTCGAAAACGCACCATTTTCGTTATATAGGGTGTCAAAATTTCAATTTTTTTCTCGTTTTTTGCGTTTTGTTCCAGTTCCTTCTGAGACAATTAGTTCAAATTTAGAACATGTACTATTTTTAAGTATACAGGGTGTTTAAGTTTTTTGGACCACCTACAAGTTTATCTTGCAGAACTTTTTTTTGGAGCACACTGTATGAATTCTGATATAAAATTTATACTCTTTGTTTATTTCTTTAGCTCTTTTGTATTTCGCATTTTTCTCGTATATAACACAGTTTTCGACTTATTTGCAATAATTGCCATAGATGCAAATTAAGTGTAGGCTAAATAATGAAACTGGAAAAAAGGTAGTAGGCTGAGGCAGGTCATTTGTTAATTCTGTTCTTTAATTTGACATTTTGTAAGAAATATTATTTTGTTTGACATTTCTGTAGTTGTTTCGAGTTGTTTAATGATGGTTAAAGTCACAAATCAAGAATATGCAGAAATTCACTTCATTTATGGACTTGCCAACAGCAATTGTTATGAAGCCAAACGACTCTATCAACAGAAATATCCAAATCGCATGGTGCCCAATAGACAAACATTTGCAAAGGTACATAATCGGCTATGTAAAAATGAATCATTCAAGAAATCCACTCATTTAGCAAAAGCAAGTAGAACGGTTAGGACTCCTGGAGTCGAGGAAGCAGTCCTGAATGCAGTAGAAAACGATCCTGCTGCCAGTACGAGGAAAATTGCAGCAACACTTAACATTTCATTTGTGGTTGTATGGAAAATTATATTAGACGACTTAATGTATCCTTACCACATCCAAAGGGTTCAAGCTCTTCTCCCACGTGACTTTCCACTCCGTTTCAATTTTTGCCAGTGGTTCTTACAAATGCTAGCCCAAAATCCATTATTTGGAAACACGATTTTATTTAGCGATGAGGCAAACTTTTCCAGGAATGCCATACGTAATTTTCATAATAATCATTTTTGGGCAGAAAAGAATCCGCATTCGATACATGAAAATAATTTCCAGCAACAATTTTCAGTAAATGTGTGGGCCGGCATTATTGGAGATTATTTGATAGGTCCATTTTTCCTGCCAGTAAGGCTAAACGGACGATATTATCGTCAATTTCTCGAGGACGAACTCCCGCTATTGCTAAAAGACGTGCCATTTCTTCTTAGAAATCAAATGTGGTTCATGCACGATGGTGCACCAGTACATTTCAGCATAGAGCTGAGGGAGTTTCTAAATAATACTTTTAACAACTGTTGGATAGAACGAGGGGGACCATGTCCACCTAGATCTCCAGATCTGAATAGCCTGGATTTCTTTTTCTGGGGACACCTGAAAAAAATGGGTGTATCACACCCCACTCTAGAAGAAGATTTAAGAAACAGTAAAATAGCTTCATGCGACATCATTCGCAATACTCCTGGAATATTTGACAGAGTCCGTCAGTCCATGAGGCGAAGACTTGATTCTTGCATTCTAGCAAGAGGCGGACATTTTCAACAACTTTTATAATTTTGTTTTATTTTTAATTTAACTGTAATAATTTTATCTGATTGTTCATTATCATGTCGGTTGATTTAAAATAAAATCCGTTTCTTAATTTTTTGCTTAATTTCGCCTACATGCCATCGATGCAATGCATCGATTATTGCAAATAAGTCGAAAACTGTGATAGATACGAGAATAATGCAAAATACGAGAAGAGCTAAAGAAATGAACAAAGAGTTCAAATTTTATATCAGAATTCATACAGGGTGCTCCAAAAAAAAAGTTCCACAAGATAAACTTGTAGGTGGTGCAAAAACTATAACACCCTGTATACTACTATCCACGATTTTGATACTTTATCGTAGAGGATCTTTAAAATAATACATGTTCTAAGTTTGAACTAATTGTTTCAAACGGAACTGGAAAAAAAACGCAAAAAACGAGAAAAAATTGAAACTTTTACACCCTGTATAACGTATTTTGTGCCAGCATTAAGTGTAATATAGACATCAACTAGTAAAATTGTGGCACGAATTCAAAATGGTGGAACAAATTGGTGACCAAATAAAATCAACGTAAAAAAAATGTCTTATTCAAATGACATTTTCACAAAAATTAAATGTTATAGGTACGGGAATAAGCTGGTAGGAATTCAATGACGGAACAAAATAGCGATCTTAAATAATCAGTGTATAAGCTCTTTTATTTAAATTATGTTCAAAAAGCAACCAACTTACGTTATCGCGTCCCTGGACATGAATTAACTGAATCTAACCATTTTGCTGCATATTTAATAATTGCATGTTTTTTTACGTTAAGTCTAATATTTCTGCAGAGGACACCTTCCGTATGAATTTTTTTAAAAAATTTTCAAGAGAAAATGTTTTCTTAAAATAGCAGTGAAAATTTTCGAAAATGACCCCCATATTGAGGGCTATCAGACTTCATTTTTTCGGACGTGCGGAAAGTCGGAATCGAGAGAATTGGGTTTTGCCTTGATTCCTATTTTTTCGTCGACCTATAGCGATGCAGTTTTTATCTCGGAAGTTAAAAATCGACTATTTTCGTTTTTCGCGAAATCCAAGATGGCGACCGAGACGTTCTTTAGCACACTTAAGAAGTACCTTTTTTCCTTTCTTATAACGTATAACACTTTATAAAAATATTTTATTTTTATGTCAAAAAACAACAAAATTTATTGGCTACGACTGCGGAGGGCATTTGCCATAAAAAAATGTGGTATTGATTTGACAAGTTATTGTTGATTTATACCGACAATATTTCTTTTCTTTGAGAACTCTTTAAATGACAGTTCTTGGTGCAAGTCAAGTAAATCTTTAAGCTTCTCTTGCCGACGCGACGTCGAATCTGTATCGAGATATTTTTTAAGGATATCTGTCAAACTCTGTACTTTTTACTGACAATTTTCTACAGCCCAGTAATGTAGTTATATTTGTTAAATACGTCACAATTAGTAAAATATGTTTCGTCTGTCCATACAACAATTTTTAAAAAATTAGGATTCTCCTGACATGTAGCTCGATACCATTTGCAGAATTGTAATATCCTCTCAAATTAACCTTATGTAGTCCTTGTACAAGGGTGGGATGGTATGGATGATAACGGCATGCTTTTAAAAAGTCATGTATGGCTTACTTCGTATTATTAAGCTCGCTGTTTACAATTCGTTTAAAAGATGTAGGATTCTTGCTAATATATCTCGAGCATCTTTTCTTCCAGGTTGACGTCTTTCAGAAAATTTTCAAAATAATCGTTGGCAGCACTCTCCACATTTCTTTGATTTTTAATATAAGTCACTGACATGTCCAACTTTTCCAAATTTGAGAAAATACCTGCCATTTCACTAAACCCTTCTAACAGCTTTAACCTATTTATTTGTTTCAAACTCGGAGCCTCCCGCTATCTTGAATGGCAAATGGCCTCTGCAATCACGGCCAACTCAACAAAAAATAAAATTTGTTTTTTGACGTAAAAATAACGCAATACATATAAAAAAAAGAAAGTTGTTTTTAAGTGTGCTAAAAAACAAAATGGGGGCCATAAGAAAAAACAAAATTAATGATGTTATCTCAAAACAGAAACGTTAGAATTTAAAACTGAATGCAGAGATGTATCGCTCACATAAAGCTGTCCAAATAATGTTTTTACAGATTTTAAAAATATCTTAAGTTAAAAAACAGCACTTTTTCGAAAATGCAGATTTTTTTCAAAATACCTCGAAAACGAAAAAATATACAATAATTAACGTCATTGAACTGGTAATTAAATAGCCTAGAACTTTTCCTATTTAACACATTTTCTACATATTATAGTGTTCAAGATTCCAAAACATTGCCTTCCAATCTCGGACATACTGAATATGTGTTACTCTTGGTTACTATTAAACCCAAATTTTTGTTGACAGTGGATATGCAGACATAGTAAAGTGCAACTGATCGTATCGAATGCCTCTGAGAAAGATGTAATCAATAATATTTGTGTAAACGCCTTTTACACAGAGAGTAAGATACTTAATGCAAAGAGATTGTTAAAATTTACTGAAGTTAGGAATGGGATAAGGATTTTCCTAGGGATTAGGAAATTAATTTATTTCAAAGCAAACAAAGTTCGTTATATGTGTGAAATATTTACGGTACATTAGTAGTGGTGATAATATTATTTTCTTTCATTTTTTTTTATCTCAAATTCTTCGCATTTGTTCATCAAATACTTGACGTTACATGATTAGACTAGTTAGTTCTGTAGCCAAAGGATTTATTACAAGTGCCGGGTATATAAAATTATTGACAAAAGACCAAATTACACATTCAAAAATTCTTACTTGTTTCTTCCATTTAGGTACGTATTTTCCGCCCAAAACTGTTGATAATTCACCAACCACAAAAAGACATAAAACTATGTTGTCCATTTTTTAACGCACTCATATAAAATTATTCCACTAATCTGTTTATTTGATTATATACTGGATAAAACCAAATTATTGAATATTATTTTATAATATTTTTTTGAACTTTCTTTCACTTGACACTAAATTAAGATGCAAATTTTGTAGCAGGCTGTGACATTGCCGTGAACTTGGCTCTTGTGTAGCGAAGAATATGAATGGATTGGTACCGATGACCTCGTTTCCTCGTCTTCTTCTTGTTTGGTAACTGTTTTATAGTATACGGGGTATGATCTAAAAGTCAATCTGAGAGTACATTGGACATAACAACAAATGTTATTCAATTGCACTTGAAAACTCGGCTTGATCAGCAGCTGACATTTTTAAAAAGGGCTTACATTTTCTAAGGATAAGAAGTTTTGAGGTGGCAAATCTTAAACTTATTATTATCTCCAGTATTTTTCATTTTCTCGAAATGATATTAAAAAAAAAAGGCTTGGCCACAGAGATAGTAATGACTAGGCTTAGGATAACTATGCATTTAAAAAGCTAAAAGTATGCATGCAAATATGCTCCGAAACAAGGGAAAATATGCACCTAAAAATACATTTATTATCGGATCAAAAAAATAGAACTAAAGCAAAAGTAATTAAAATATTATATTATTTACACTTCAAGGTATCCTTAAGATGCTATTTTTACCAGCAATTATTACATTAATATAACTATATAACAAAAGTACTTATTTAAATAAAATTTTGATATATAGCTAACTAAATAAACTAACTAAAGAATAAAACTGTTTAAAAATTATTGTTTACCCTATTCAACAAGTTGCGGTTTCATTTTATAACTATATTATGTAACAAATTATCAAATTCAAATTTTCTTCTGTTATCTGACAATAGTACTTTATACTCAGAAAATACTCGTTCAACATCACAAGATACAAATGGAACATATTCAAACAAATTCAAATCACTGTTTATTAAATATTTTTCATTATCTGGATTCAATGTCTCTTTATTGTCCAAAACTCCACTAATATTTTTCAAAATTTTTGCAACCAATATTTTTTTGTAAAACCGTAACTAATTTTTGAGAAATTACTTTATTTTTAGTGTTAGTTATGGTTGCACTCACTTCTTCTATCATTTCTACGCCTTTTGACAAAGAAAGTTCTTTGATCTCCAATTTTTTTATAGTATCAGACAAGCAAGAAAAATTGTTTTTAATGTAAATTAAATCCTCAAGTACATCTTCTTTGCGCAAAACGTTTTGTGCTTTTTGTATACAACTGGTTGACTATGTTTTTATTGCCTCGAAATGTTCTGAGTAATAAATGGCAGCGTTCATCCAAGTTCCCCATCTAGTTACAATTGGTGATGGGGCAGGGGATGTTTCCTGCAGTTTCCAAAAATTTTTCTACCCGAGTCGGAGCTTTTAGGAATATACAGTATACTCCGGGAATAACGTACACGGGATATAACGTACTTCCGGTTATTGCGTACACTTTTGATTGCCCCGGCCAAAATACTCTTGATTTTTAATCGGATATTACGTACCCTATGTAATTTGAACTCCGGATATAAAGTACGATTTTCAGTAGCCCAATTTCGGTTATAAACTACGAGTGTACGTTAAAACCAGACTACCGGTCGGGTGTTCCCCGACATTGTCGGGAATTCCCCAGTAATCGTTTGCGGGATTTTTGTCGAACCGGCGCAGCGCTTTACTGCGATGACAGTCGGCATTTTTAATTCGACTGTTTTACGAAAAGGTACGCTAGTAAGATTTTTTATATGTGATAAATATGGCGGATCGACGCAAGTCAATAACTGTGAAAGAAAAGGTAGAGATTATTAAAAGTATTGAAAGTGGCATCAGCAAAACGGAAATTGCTAGACGAAAAAATTTAGCAAAAACAACAGTGTCTACAATTTGGAGTAATCGCGAAAAAATCAAGAAAGCAAGTGAAAGTAAGTCACACAGTGTTAAAAAAATTAGAAATCCTATACGCCATGATGTCGATCAAGCTCTTCTACGATGGTTTGAGGTTCGAAGATCCGAAAATATTGCAATAAGTGGTCCAATTTTAAAAGCAAAAGCCGAGGATTTTTCTAAAGAATTACAAGGTGACGATTTGAGTTGCTCTACAGGTTGGCTCGAACGTTTCAAAGTTAGTCACAGCATAAAGGTCGGAAAGATTTCGGGTGAAGCAGCAGATGTTAACAAGTAAAGTGTGTTAAACTGGTTAGAAGATAAGTGGCCCAAAATTTCAGAACATTATAGCAGTGAGGATATTTTCAATGGGGACGAGACTGGGCTATTTTACAAGATGATTCCAGATCGTACCCTTAAATTTGTGGGGGAAAAGTGTGTGGGAGGGAAGCAGTCCAAGTTGAGGTACACCGTTTGGGTTTGTGCAAATATAACGGGTAATGAAAAATGCAAACTACTTATTATTGGAAAATATGAACGACCCAGATGCATGAAAAATGTAAAAAATCTGCCTGTCATTTACAAGTCAAACAATCGAGCATGGATGACTTCAGCAATTTTTGGAAATTATTTAAAGGATTGGGATGAAAAATTAAGACGACAGAAGAGAAAAATATTGCTTCTGGTTGACAACTGTGCAGCTCATCCAAAAAAACCTGATTCTTACAAATATCAGATTAGAGTTTTTGCCACCAAATTGCACCTCAGTCGTACAGCCTATGGATC